>JAXGGA010002328.1:0-124874 GCA_038373865.1 Uloborus plumipes | reverse complement strand
CTTAAACTTTTTGGTCCGTGTCTTCAACGGACACAAATGGACTTTTATGTCAAACAACAAAATCCAAAGAAGACAATAACTACTTTTGATAATTAATATCCACGAGGTCAGTCGCAGATTTTGGGGCACAAGCCCCAAAAGAATAAAAACAATTTACTATACCATTAACTAATTTCTTTATAACCATAAGAAACATTTTTTAAGTTTTTTCTTTTCAAACAAACACACACACACACACGCTAAATAATTTGAATAAAATCACTTTGATATGCTATGGGAGTAATATCACACTCGGCGGTTAGTGTAAAAGAAGACACTAAACTCATGAGTTTCGAATTCAAGGGTGTATAAAATATCACAATTCGTTCTGCAATTTTTCTTCGGAAAAAAATAGTTAATGGGGTGAAAATGTTAAAAAAATATATTTTACCACCACATTTGGAGTAAATTTGTACGTCATACTCTTTAAAACTTTTAAGTAGGATTTTCTTTCAAATCTGTCAATCTAGCAATATCTAGATTTAATTTTCTACATAATTATATTTAAAGCTACAAAGCTCAGATATTTAATTGCAACACATTTGATTTAAAAAAGTTACTTTCCTTAGAGTTTTAATGGGCCGCTATTTGGTAAAAACTTATTTGCATACTCTCATAAGCATAAAAAGTAATGTATTGGACGACATCATTTAAAGTATAATGCGTCAAAGGTTAATGAGCGGACGCAATCATTTATATATAAGTGCATAAGTATGGATATTGATCTTCTTTCATATTAATATACGTGGCTCAATGCCTGGCATTCATTAATGCACTAAAAATAAAAATATTTAATGCTTAGTTAAAATATGTGGCATGTAAGCGTTAAGAAAAATAATGAGTAATACATTTAATTATGTGATCTTGAGATAATCTTGCGGATAATAATCCAAGGAATTACTCATTTTTAGATTATTCTATACTAGTAAGAAAACAAAAAATTCCTCTAATGTAATTGAAACATGCAATGAATGCACAACTAATTTTAACATGAATGATACGAGTGAACCACATCAATACTTTTCAAAACTTACGCATCAATTTAAACTTAAAAACAAAATCGAACGCAAAATAAAGTACACAATTAATTTATGTTGCTCCCTTATATTTAGAGGCAATGATTTTGCTTGATAAAATAGAGAGACTTTGGTAAGAACTCTTTCACGATGCCGGGGAATTCTCAAAAAAGGGTTACATGTTTTGGTTACCCTTCCCCTTTTGGCCTTTGTTTCATTGTTATGTATGATTTCAATCTAATCTATGATACTTACTTCCATTTAGTTAACATTTTCACATATTATAAAATGTTTTTAATGTAATTGTGTAGATGTCATTTGTGACTTGAGTATCTGTAAAACAGAATGGACAAATTTGGTTTGCGTCAGATTCATTTAACTTTTTTTTTTTTTAGGTTGCGTAGTTTTGGAAACATATTGCTACTTTTGATCAGCTTGAAATTACGTTCGTCAAAGGCTCAATTTTTGTGAAACATAAAAGTTAACGTGTCGTTTGACGGACTAGAAAAGATGTGAAAAGAGAAAAACAGAGTGTTTTCATTACCTAGACAGAAATCGATGTCTTTAAAATTATTATGATTAAAAGACTTTTGAAAATATCAATGACTGTCTCCTCAATAACGATAAAAAAAATCAATCAAATGAATGCCAAGGTTAGAAAAAGAAGATCAATTATTTTCCTTGTTTCGAAACGCTCACACTGCGGAAAAAGTGCAAAAAATGATTTCTTCATCTTTTTGGTTATAAACTTTGTTATCGTTACAGTTATATGAAAAACTAAATTATGTTTTCGGCAAGTAAAAAAAATATAACAAGATCTATAAATTTGCTTAATTAAAGTGATGGTATCAAAAGAAATATTTAAGAAGCGACGTAGCAACAAAAGATAAAATCTAAAGCAATAACGAAATACAACATAAATTATCCAAAATGATAATATTAAGTGACTAAAAGTTTGGTTTTTTCTTTTTTATGAGTTTTGTTACAATCCCGAAGACGTAAAAAGTGTGGTAAAATGAAGAAGTTAATTGTTCAAAGTATAAAGGGGGCTTTGACGATCAGCATTCCAAATTTTTGGTTATAACACACGTTTCTAATTCTAGTATTAGAATTTACATCCATCTGTGGACTGTCACAACCAAACCCTTCCATCCACTAAGAAAATTCTGGCTGGGTCTCTTGCGTAAAGTTAAAAATTGTCTAAATTTTCTCAGAACTACGAAGGTATGCGCGTAGAAGTGTATTAATGTTGTGAAAAAAAAAACTTTTTCGAAAGGATTAAAAAAAAAAAAGAATTATGTTTCAATCTGAAGTGGTTATTTTTTTAATCAATTTTCTTTATCAAAACTAAACTTCCCAGTAGTTTACTTCAGAAAAGATCTAAGAAATTGGTTAAAATTAAAGTGAGAAATGTAATAGTTTTTTCTTAGTTCAATCTTGATGTGATATTAAACTGCACGATACTAAAGTATAGACAACAAAGGTTAGAAAAATACATAAACATCATCGTTTACATTTACAGTTGTCTATTATTCGTATAGAGAAATTGGTAGATAAAATTCGAATATATAAAATTATTCACCGAATATAAATGCGAAAAATCCTTATAATTTATTTGTTCCGAAATAGACGACTTCGAAAGGTTAAAGCAGACGTGTAAAGTTCATCGTTAAATCCAAATGACGCCTGCAGAGAAAATGGAATGGTGCCAAATATCGCCATAAAAGTTAAGTAACTTAAATGTTTGTGTTCGAAGTAGAAAACTTTTTGTTAAATCACACACATACACCATATTTTGTGGCATCTACTTTCATTTTTAAGTCTTCTCTCTCCCTCTCTCTCTCTCTCTCTCATTTTCGCCAACTTAACTCCAGTCACGTTTCAAAGATTCTATATTTATTGATGTGAGTTGAGAGAAAGAGAAATAACGTAATAACGTATATCTAACTTTCAGAACATATTTCAAATTATTTTTTGAACTTGTGTAAAGTAAACGAGTCATATTTTTTCATATAATGTACATAATGTGCAAGAAATTTATTTCTTTTTTTTGGTAAGCCTGAAAAAAAAGAGAGAGAATGAAAGAAAGGAAATGAAAATATCGAGCAATGAGTTTTAACGAACTGCTTTCTGGTAAAAAATCATATAAAGGCACTGCTAAGCATTAGAAAAAAAAACATGTTTGACATTAAAACTAAACTTGAAGGGTGTCATTTAATGTGCAGTATTTTCGAATTGAATGTGGAGTCGCAATCCTTTACAGATATTGAAGAGTAAAACAAACGATATTATTCATCTATGTAACGTTCGTAGCTAAGCTCTATGCGCACGTTAATGCATTGACAATAAAAATATTGGACGTTCAGTTTAAATATGCATGCTGATAAAAGGAAAATGTGATACTTAATTTGTGGTACTTGAAGCTCGCAAAATATAATGTAAAAAAAAATCATGCCTTTGAGTGGAAAAAAAGTAGTATTTTTAATAATTTCATTATAATATATGTTTTTTCATTTACTTTTTTTTTCTATCTTTACCTTTAATATTTAAAATATAAAAAATAGCTAGTGCAAAACTAGTACTGTCAAATGCTTAAAATCAAACAATTATATGAATCACCTACACGAGAAAATTGTAAATTTACCCTTAATATTCTGACGTATAAACTGCGATATCTCGATGCAAGATTCATACTTTAAAATGTTTTTTTTTTTTTGTTTTTTTTTAAGTAAAATCTTAGTAGCACGTTTGATTTTAATGTACAATGTATGTTTAATGTTTACTGCAATGTACTCTAATTTGTGACTGAAAAAAGTATATGATTATGGAAAAAGGGTATTCATTTATAGCTAAAGAATGGTACATATTTCTTTTTTAGATAGTCTGTCATTAAATTGCTAATATATATAGCTTAGTTATTTTTGCATTAAAACCTTTTTAAGTTATATACAAGAGGTTTGAAAATTATCATAAATAAATAAAGTGATAAATACATTTCAATCGTTGTGCAAAAATATTTACTCAGTATTAAAAGTAATTTAAGGTTATGACTCGTAACTTTAATATCTATATCATATTTAACTTACCGATACCTGGTGGTCTTTGAGCATGACAGTATGATCCTATAAATGCTGAAATGAGAACAGCCAGCAATATCCGTCTAGTCAGAGTCATGTTTGACCTAAAAAAAAAGGTGCATAAATTTATTACTAAAGTTGCACAATTTTTCTTAACAACTTTCTAAATATTTTCTTATTGACTATTATGCAAACTAAACTCAAAAAAAAAAAGAGTCCCGACAATTTTTAAAACTTAAAATACATAATACTTAATTTTCTAAAATGGGAAAGGAATGCACATGATAAAAAAAAATGACTGGATCAAGGAATTTCCTGTTCAAAAAAAATTAGTCATGAAATGTTAACCTGTTAACTGGGTATGACGAAATATTTTGTCATACATAAAAGCCTACAGCAATGGGTATGACGAAATTTTTCGTATATTCTTATTGTGCATTTCAGTGTTTTATATATTTTTATTATTGTGCTGTATTATTTACATACTGAGATGTGAATTATTATTTGTGGTGTGATATTACTTATCGCTGCGAAAAAAAAGTCCCCATTGTGAAACGAGTTGAGCAATAGCTAATTAGCCCGGTTAACAGGTTAAATAAATGCTCTTCTTCCCACTACTGTTTCAAACATAGAGACAGTACCGTAAGAAAGATAAAAGAACATAAATCAGATCTAGGACTTAAAATCAAATTGAAATTTAACTTAACATAATGGCATTGGGTATGCTTAATGCTAATTTAGCTTTTTTTTTTTTTTTTACTTTACCTTGCATCCACGCCCACCGGCTATAATCCCTCTCTTCTAGATAAAAAAACTAATGTTTTGGAATCAATTCACCAATAAATACGTTATTTGCCAAAGTACCAATAATGTCATGATGGATGATAAAAAGTCATCTACTATAAATATTTACTCATTAAATTTACAAACAATAAATCTTACTCTATTCACTTTATAACTACAAATTTATGGTCTTTTTCACTAAGGTGTACTTTTTATCCGTTAAATAATTTATTTTCAGCCCCATCTGAAATGCAGGACTTATCATTACTTTAATTTATTTCTAAAATGCTACAGCCAAACTGCTTCATTTGTGTTTGTTATATTAAAAGTAATAATTTTTAACCATACAAGATCCATTAAATTTATATCAAAACAAAAAAAATGATTATTTTACTCATAATTATCAAAAAAGTTCAATTTTTGCAACAACATTTTTATCCCACGCATTGATTTTCCAGTGCCTCAAGGAATTTCACTACAGATAAGACCACAAGATTTTAAAAATGATCTTCATATAACTGTTCTTCTTTTATTTATATGATAGATGTATGATATGTCGCGAGTGTCTTGAATTCTCAAACTCGGGTTTTTCATAATCAGCTTATGACTGTCATGTCAAATGCATAATGTCAACGAAAAACAAGTTTTGTTCCAGGAGAGAATCGTGTTTGGAATTTATAATGTGACTGGGAGCTTCTGCTTAGTATTCCACAAACTATCTGTAGTTATTATTTGATTCTACATAAATAAAAAAAAACAATTCAAATGAGATATTAATTCGCTTCCCTTCTGACGTTGAATCTCTTTCTTTTCACGACATAACAAATAAATAATGTTTGCCACTGTACAATTCTCATGCTATAAAAATATAACTTATTAGTGTGTCTTATCGCTTGTTGATTTGTCGACGTCTTTTCAGCTTTACTTTCATTTTTATCGTGAAACGGGAGTTTATTGTAACCCCAAAAGCGCGTCTGAAATTCTTCTGGGTATTTTTTTCCCTTGTCTTTAAACTTTTTAAAAACAACGTTATAATTTTACCATCTTGAGCAAAGGTACGCATTTCAATTCCATCCTCTCCCATGTTCGTTTCTTAAAATTATTTTGTGAAGAATTTCGGTAATATTCAATAACAATTCTCAAGTAATTTCAATTGTTTCTTCATACTAATAATCAATTAATGTAGGAGGAAAATCTTTTTACAATTGTAATACTTTCTTGCTGTAATATTTTTATTTGAAATATTCACTATGCAGGCAGTTTATAAAGTCTTGCTAAAATTCATCAAAAATAGAAAAGAAAAAAGAAACTGACTCAGTTATAAACATAATTCTGTTCTTATTTTAATCCAAAGATCAAAAAACTTTTTTCACAGCGTTATTACAATTCTACTTGTGCATCTTTCGTAGATCTGAAAAGATTTATTTAATTTCAACCTTTGCGCCAGACACATTTGAAGCCAAAATTTAACTTCGGAGATAGAGGGGTGCTCTTCAACAGTTGTTATATGGATATAAGTGTCATATTAAAATCTACAATATGCATTAAAACCCAAGGTTCTGCGGGGAGGGGTGATTTTCAAAGCCCCCGTGACGGAACCCCTGAGAGTTTTTTCATGATTAAACACCATTTTCAGATTTCGATGTTAGTGCCACCTACACTTTTAGCTAATATCGTATCGATGAGGAAAAGGATCAAAATTATAAAGAATTAAGTAAGAATTGAATTTTTTTTTTACTTTACTGCAATTTCTTCATCGTTGTAAGACTTAATATACACATTGTACATCATTTAAAACCAAGCATAGTCCGTACGTACCGTACACAAAATCATGTTGAGAAAATAAAAAGTAAATTTTGGAGAACGTCATTTACATTCGTGGATTTGAGAGAAAAAGGTATTTTAGTTGGAAGATTGATATCTAAATCAAAATTGGCTGATAAAATGAGTTATTTTATATAATCCACAAACATTACTGTCACTGATTTTGCTATGAATTTCAATTGAAAAACGGATATCAACACAATATCTTAATTCATTGAGATTATGCATTTTTTGCAAACTAAAAGAAACACGCTGCTGCTTACTTGCATATATAAACAATAAGAAAACTCTCAGTATAGTGTACAATTGTAAAAGGCTGTCTACGCTTTCTTGTTTCGTAATGTTTTGATAGTTCATAGAAGAAACGCACGCAAAAATATTCTTTTCATAAATATCTTACTATAATATTTACAATCGTTTTGGTTTTCACAAGAGTTTCTGTTAGTACTAGAAACAAACAGTCATGTATTTCAAATATTTGATTTTTTTTTTCTGTGAGTTAATAATGTGTGTACGCTGAAAGCTACATATAAAATGTTGATATGTTTCCAACGTTTGAGATCCCACGTATTTCTAAGAAGATTCAAAAACATTTGAGTGTTTATTCATGCTTGTTGTGTCTTATTAGCACAAATTTTGACCAACTTTCTATAAAATCAGCTTGTTAAAAAGAAGAAATAAACATAAAAAAATGTCTTTATTGTTACTCGATATTCAGGTAAAATTAATAAAGAGCATAAAATCAAAATACTCATGCAATCCAAAAAATTTCATTGGTGTTTACTAATTTTAAATTTTCTTGAAAAAGAGTCGAACTAAATTCAAATTACAAAACTTCCTCTTTTAGAAATGCTTGTTTTTAATAAACCTAAGTACATAGTTAAACTTCCTTTAAAATCTAAAAACAGGCTTGTTTAGAGGACAAAAAGGAAACAATGCAACTTACGTATGAATAATACTTAATGCTCAGCTGTCACATTATTTTAAGTTTCAAAAAAATGCATTGAAACAGAATCAAACTAAATGCAAATTACAATGATTTATCTTTCTATAAAAAGCTTTTATTAACAAATTCAAATACACAGTTAAACATCCTTTAAACTAAAAAAAAAAACTGGCGAGTTTACAGAAAAAAACTGAAAACATCACAACTTAAATACTACTCGATGCGTAGCTAGTCACATTATTTTAAGTTTCGAACAAATTACATTGAAACAGAATCAAACTCAATGCAAATTACAACTATTTCTCTTTCTAAAAAAAGCTTTTATAAATAAAGTCAAATACATTTTTAAACGTCCTTTAAATTAAAAAAAAAACTGACGAGCTTAGAGGGAAAAACTGAAAACTGAAGTTAAAAAAAAAAATCATTGAAACGGAATCAAACTAAATATAAATTGCAAAATTACCTCAATTTAAATATTTCAAATACTCAATGAAACACCCATTAAATTGCAAAACTCGGCAAGCTTAGAGGGGAAAACTGAAAAGAAGCCAACTTACGTTTCGAAAGCTACTCGTTGCCCAGCTACTCCAAATAGCGGTCAGCACAAGACAGAGAGGAAACCTTGAACTTGAGCTGATACAGATAGGGTGACTGGTTTCGCAGTCACCTGAACTCCAAGAGATTCGGCGTTCCTCAGGTCAGGACGACATTCTTATATAGCAATAGATCCCTCCCCTCGTTCCAAAACGCCCGGATCACGTGACCCACGAGCGTCTACGAGCAAACTGGGTTCAAACAGTTTTAAATATGCAGATGTTTCAGTTTTGTTTTGGTAGAGCCCGAGTTAAACCAATTGCTTCTCATACGGAAGCTTGCCTTATCTACATACATTAGCTAATTTGAAATTTAGAGCATATTTTTGGTATTGTTGTTAAGTGAGGTCAGGGTTTTGATGACAAACGTTTCTTTTCTTATCTGTTTCTGTAGTGCTCCTCTTTTATTAAGATTAAGATTATTTGAGGGCATTTTGTGTTTCAGAGGCATATGTTAGCTTTTTCAGAGAACGTACCATATTTTAGAGACGTCGGTGGTGTGTCTTTTTTCGTATGTAGTACAAAGAATTCAACGGTTTGAACACTTTAATATAATTGTGAAGGTTTCTTTTTTTTTCTTTTTTTGGTGTAGTGTATCATATAAAGGGAGAAAATTATCTCATTCAAAATGCTTTTAGTGGTTATTTCTTTTTATCTGAGTCAATTTATTTCGTAGTTTCAATAGTTTTGATTATTTCACTGCAATTTTTTAATTACTGTTTAGTCTTTTTAAAACAAACTATCACCTTTCAGAATGTTTTTTAACCTGAGAAGTAGTTTTAAAAATAACAGAAAGTATACTCTACATAAATTTGAAATTTTGAGGATACTCGCTGTAACGAGAGCAAAGAGTATAAGCAAATTAGATCAGAAAATAGATACTGAGATTTTTTATTTTTGAAAATACATTTCAAATAGCAGAGCGAGATGCATTGCATATGCTATACATATAAAATAAAATAAACTTATAATAAACAATGATAAATAAGCAAGCAGATTTAAATTAGTAAAATAGACATTAACGGCTATAGGATATATCAGCATGATATTTTTATGCTACTATTTTTTTAAATTTATTTAAATAAACTATAATGCATCCAATTCAGTAAAATACAGAGGAAATACCTTTTTTTTCAAAAGAAATCAAAAAGAATACTGTATACTGCCATATAACTTCTAATACAGCATTGGTTTTAGTGTTTTTACGTAGTTGGACGCACTCAGAATTTTTGGAATTTCAAAACAAAAGCAATATAATACAAATACAAATACAAATGTGGCGACCAGCAGCAGGCTCAGGGCCCAACTTGGCTGGTCCTAGTCAAATTAAAGACCCCAATGAAGATCAATGGCCCTCTTAAAGCCATCTACTCCATTGCTCTTTACCGCCTCTTCCGGTAAGCTGTTCCAAGTTCCCACTACCCTGCTAAAATAGTAATTTTTTCGAATTTCCAGGTTCGCCTGAGGTTTAAACAGCTTAAAACAATGACCCCTTGTCCTGCTTTCCTTGCAAAAATCCAACCCTGCAACATCATTCATTTTAATAAATTTAAATAACTGAATCATGTCCCCTCTGGTTCTCCGTTGCTCAAGACTATACATATTAAGCATTCTAAGTCTGGAATCATAGTCTAAATTAGAAAGTCCATTCACTAACCTTGTAGCCCTCCTTTGTACCCTTTCCAATAAATTAATGTCTTTCTTCAGATAAGGAGACCAAAACTGAACAGCATACTCCAAATGAGGTCTTACCAAACTTCTATATAGAGGCAGAAGAACCTTCTTAGATTTGTTTGAAATAGATCTATTAATAAACCCAAGCATCCTATTGGCTTTGTTACTAGCTATGCTGCACTGTTGACTGGACTTGAAATCCTGATTTATTAAGACACCTAGATCCATAACATTATCTGCCCTACTAATGACTGAACCCTGTAAATAATAGCTTGTATGCTTATTTCCATGACCGAAATGCAGCACTTGACATTTCCCAACATTAACTGCCATACCCCACTTGTCTGCCCATTTAGTAATATGATCCAAATCCTGTTGCAGCTGATTTATTTGTTCATCATTTTCTACAACCCCCATAAGTTTGACATCATCGGCAAAACAATTCATGTTTCCAGAAACATTTTCATGAATGTCATTCATAAAAATAATAAACAAAAGGGGACCTAAAACTGATCCTTGGGGAACCCCACTTAAAACTTCACTCCATTTAGAATAGTTACCCCTAACAACTACTCTTTGTTTCCTTCCTGTCAGCCAATTCCTAACCCAAACTAGAATTTTACCTCCTACCCCTATACCAGCTAATTTGCTGAGTAGTGCTACATGCGGTACCTTATCGAAAGCTTTTTGAAAATCTATGTAAACAACATCTACGCATTTTTTGCTATCTAAAGCCAAGGTAACCTTGTCGTAGAAATGTAATAAATTAGTAGCACACGATTTACCTTTTCTGAAACCATACTGCAAACTACTCAACAGCCCATTATTTTCTAAGAAATTCATAATCTTAATTTTGATCAATGTTTCAAAAATTTTACATACCACTGAAGTCAGACTCACAGGCCTATAATTTCCTGCATTACCTCTAGACCCTTTCTTGAAGAGTGGTGTAATGTTAGCTAGTTTCCAGTCCTCTGGCACTATCCCTGAGTTATACGAAGCATTGAATATATTAACTATAGCGTCAACTAATTCCTCTGCACATTCTACTAGAATTTTTGGATAAATATTATCTGGTCCCGGAGCTTTTGTGGTTTTAATTTTTTTCAAATAAAGTAAAACGTCCTCCCTGGAAAATACAAAGTCCTCAAGCTGTGTAATGAAAAAGGTCAACGCTTTAAAATGACAATCGCTTCCTTATTGCTCTCTTTCTTTTTTCATAGGGTTTAAACGCTATCTGTGTTTTCAAAAGATTGAAGTTTTTGGAAAATATTAGTTTTCACAATATGTCTCATGAATCCACATGTTATTATTTTTTTTTATTACTTATAACAACCTTTTTCATTGCACAATCTTCATACCTGTCTTCGGTATCGATTCATTGCATTGTTTTATTGTGATAATTAATGGGTTTTCGAAAATGCCTTCATTAAGTTTTTCATTGCAGAAATTTCTCTCGCTGATTCTTTTTCACAACAAACGAATCTACATATTGTGTTCTAATAGTTTTCAGTTTTGATAAAATGTTTTATAATGTAGTGGCAGTTTATATTTTTTAAAAATCCATTCATTAAGTCTCCGATGGGGGAATTTTCTCTTTTACATTGTTAAACATACATTTTTGTCGTAACAACAAATTATCACAATTAAGTAAAACAATTATCTAACCTGCAGCAATAATGAAAAATGAGTTATGAAGAAGGTTATTAAAAAGTAAAGAAATTTAAATAAGGAAATTAATAACTTGAGCAGAATATAGATTAGTGGGACATGTGGTGACAATTATCACTTGGTACCCTTGTAATGATGTTTTTATCTCATCTCCAAATGTCCTAATATCGCGATCGAGATAACTGAAAAGATTTATCGCAGTATACATAAACAAGGTAAAGGTTTTGTAAACAATTATATTTCATATTTTTATTTCTTTCGTTAATGACAAACTTTAATATGTAAACATTGAGCTTCCGGATAATGTTTCATAAAAAATCTCGGATTTAGTGATTTTTTTTTAACTTGTTAGTTGTTTTTTTTATTTTCGTTTGTACTTACACAATTATGGTGAATTTCTTTATATAGCTGCATCTTTACTTTTTCTATTATATTTTAGAAGGCTTATTAAAATATCTTAATTGTTTTGTACATGCAAACATATTCGCTAACATTCTTGATGATCTATTCATATTTTGTGATTCTAATTTGTATTTATACCCACGTCTAAATTACAAGAGCTTATGTAGGACAATGTGGGGCAAAATGACTTACCTTTTTCAAAATGAAGAAATTACAAATTGTTTTTGAAAATTACAGTACATGCAGAAAGGATTTTTTTATAATAAAACTTACATTGAGAAACTATTTTATTTTTAGTAGTAAATTTTTACTTGGAATTTTTTCAAATTCACTATTTCTTTCATGGACGGAAGAATAAGAAGTGAAAAATAAAATATTTTTTAACGAACTATTTTATATTTGATTATTAAAAATATTTTGGGTAAAATGAATGAATAAATAAAATAATGAGTGAATAAATGAATGTAATGAAACAATAAGCGAATAATTAAATTAATTAATTAGAAAATGAGAAAAAAAAAAATAACTGAATAAACTAGCAAATGGATAGGAAAATAATTGACTGAATGACTACACAGGTGAATTATTAAATTAATTAATGTAAATAAATTGATCAATAAATGAATGTATAAGTGGTTTAGTAAATGATCAAATTTGCAAACGAATTGAACTATTTCACTTTGCCTCATCCACTTTTCCCCACATGCACTTGGTTAATTGTACAAAACAATTCCCTGAAAGATAAGTTCAACATTAGATAAAATAGTACTACACCAAGTATTAATAAGGCTCATTTAATATTCAAAGTGGTAAAAAAAAATTCATCAATTTATTTTGGAAGAAAAAAAATAATAATTTTTAGCTTGCAACAAAATATTTTAAAATGAGTATCAATTTAAAAAAAATTGCTTGTATTTATCATAATCTTTGATATTCAGAGATCATTTTTTCCCGATTGGAATAGACTACATGTGTTAGCACATAGTAAAAACATTGCCAGATAAATAGTGTTCAAAACAGATTAAATATTGCACCGATTTCTTTGCTTTACATTCCCCTACCTTTCAACGTTGCATCTTTTTTTAATAACATACAATACATTGATGATTGAAAGTTAATATATTTAAGGATAATACTGAAGAGCACGCACACATACAGTCATATTTTGAGATTTTTTACCATTCACTTTTGTAGCACTTTTTTTTTTTTTTTTGATATTTCTATTTCGCATTAGTAGTTGTGCTCAGAGCAACACGGGTTTTAAATACAACATGTCAGTTAAAAAAATAGGGAAAAATGATAAAGTGTCCCTAAACTATTTCATTTGACTACAATATTTACGAATTAAAGTAAATTATCTCAATGAAAGATACATATTCATTAAGATGTAGGACATAGTATATTAAATGATAATTAATAAATTCTTATAACAGTCATGTCACAATTTATTTAAAAAAATCTAGATTTGATTTAATATATATATTCACACAAATGCTTAATAAATTATGAAATAAATCCTGCGAAGAAAGTTTTGCAAAGAATTCTAATTCTTGCTAAACTATAAGATTGGTAATGGTATTGCATACAGTAAAATGGGATGTATAGGAGCAGCGGGGTCAATCGTAACAAAACTTCCCGACCGTACAAAGAAATTCTTCAGAAATATACTATTGGGTATTATTCTCCATTATTTTTTTTTTAGAAAGGTAAGATCATAGGAAGTAGGAAAAAATTAGTTTTGTCAATCTGGCAACGTTACTGGCTCACAAGGAGGGCTGCATTTCGAATGCTAGAAAACATCACGTTTCCATAGACTGCAAAACTTCATATGTAAGTACAAACCTTCTCATAATTTAAACCTGAGAGTGGTATGTTTCAATTATGTATGTATCCGAACAACTGAATATCACATTAGAATTTACATTTTTAAAAAAAAATCTGTCGTAAAAATGAATGAATTCGGAAATATGACACAGGAAAAAAAATTGCGGGGTGTATCGGAACACTTGGTTCTGTTGTTCCATTTCAAACTTATTTAAAGGAAACTGTTTGAAAAATCAAGATTCCAACCGCAATTTCTCTAGTCAAGACAAAAACAAGGATTTATTACTGTTTATCTCTTCTCGTGAGCAACTAGATCTTAGAATGACAGAAAGTTGCAGATTTAAAAAGATTTTTGCTCCAGGAGACTTCTTTTTGCCTAAAATACATGGGAGAAAGGCATACAGACTTTATGTAGCATAATTTCAGTATACAGACAGTGATGAATAAGTGGGAAAATCTTACAGAACAATCCCCAAAACCCAGAGATTTCAAGAAACTAAAGAAATGGCAGCGTTCATCCCAGAAGATGTTATGAAAAAACTTAAGTCAAGGCGCAACTGCTAGTTTTAACCCCAAGTACATATTTGTGGACGATATGAGTGACTTCAATTTATGTTACAGCGTTGTATTTTAATTCAAAAGCATTTCTTAAAATTAATTTATTTTTTCAGAAGTTTAAAATTATTTTTAATTTTGACAAATTATAAACCTTTACTGGTATTAAAATATACTTTTATTTAACAGTAATTATCTGTTCTTATTCTCCCCCATCAATATTACTCATGTTTGTGAGACCTATTATAGGTTAAATTGAAAAAAATAAAAACTTTAACGTGTGTTCCGATTGATCCTTATCTACGGGGTGATTCGGAACACCCATAATTTCCTATATATTTTAATAATAACTGTTAGAAATGTTTTGTCTTTGCTTGGAATATCAAAAGCAAAGCAGGACCGAAGTTTTTACCCAAAAAATATAATTTAAAAAAATCTTTTAACTACTTTTTTTACAATTAAAGCTGAAAAGTGTTCTGATTCACCCCATTTGACGGTACTATTACAAAGGGATGCAAAACTTAGTCGAAAGAAGAATAATCACAGACAGTAAAATGCAATTTTAGCAATTTTGGGCAGTTTCGTAACAGTTCAAAGAAGAATGTACTCCGATTCTAGATAAACTTTTTTTTTAATTTTATAATAGAAGTTTTTTTCTGACTTTAATGATTTATGTTATTACTATTACTATTATTACTTTATTTTTTTAATAAAATCTAATTTCCTCGGAAGCTAAGATACCGAAAATTAACAATAGTTTATACAACTGGGAATATGTAGATATCATTTGAAACATCTTTCCTGTGTGTTGGTTACTTTTTATCGGAACTAATTGTTTTTCTGGGGCGATACGTGAATCTCGATTGAATTCGTTAGGAGTGAATTCTTAAAAATTTCCTTGAACAAAGTAAACCAAAGTTTGGTCAAACCTTGACCAAAGTTGATTACCTTTTCTTCTTCATAGGTATAAAGTGGTACAAAAATTAAGTAAAAACATTATTCATTCTTATGCTATTATAGTATAAAATTCCAATGTAGGGGCTCATTCTACTCATTTACATTTGAACAGAATTCGGTGGAATCGAATACCATCAATTGTATCTACTAATAGAGCAGCCAGATTTTTTTTACTCCACCCTAAGGTAAATTTCTCGCTACGCTATTGATAGATAGACTTTGATCGTATCGAACAAAATCGAGTTGAATTATTTAAACTGAAAAATTTTAGTTTTAAATGAATTTATATTGTCCAGTTACAAGTCAAACTCCCCCTTTTCTTTCAGTAAAATATTCATACAGTCTTGCAATCTTTATCTGGCTTACTAAAAACATTTTATATTTATAAATAAAGGGAATGAAATACATTTTTTTCACTTTATCCGAGGTATCCATGATAAATGTTTATGGAAAGTTAAAATCAAATATAGGTGTAAGAAAATAAATAGATATTGCCCTCAAAAGTATTAGTTTTCTGTTTAAAGTAGTTAACGGATCTTTATCACGTTATAACAGCGAAAAATGTTGCCGACTTACCACAAATGCTACAATATAAGTATTCATTTATGAAAATGGCTGGTGTAATTAAATAGTCTGCTTCTTTGATCTTCAGGAGTAAATATTCTCTGACTATAAGCAGGTTTCATTCGCAATAGCATACTTAGATTAGTGCCCAATAGCACTATTAGATGGAAGGTTAAATAATATTTTTCTATTTTACTTTGCCCTGCTAATTGACATTGCACCGAATTCACGTTGTTTTTCAAATGCTCAATAATATTCACGAACCCATTTGAAGGGTCAGGGGGAAAAACCACGGTAGTCCACTTTTTGTTGAATTTAAACTGATGCTACCACCTGTTAGAAAAATAAGTGTAATTTCGTTTAATATATGCAATTTTTGTGAAAAAACACTGTAGTCCATGTATTATTGTCATTTTAGAACAAGTATACTGGGGAAGTTTATGAGTTCGTAAAGTTTAAATTTCGTTTTTCTCAAAATGAATCAAATGTGACTACCGTGGTTTTTCCCCCTGACCCTTAATTTTACATCACTGTTAAGAAACTTTAAGAAACTGAATCATTTTATTCGCTTTCTTTTTCGTGTGTTAAAGGATTCCTCTCAGAAACTCGAAAAGTCATTGTTAACCCAAGTAGCACACTTCGTTTTTTAAAGGTTGTAAAATGGTTATTAACGTTGTGACAACGGATTAAAAACGTTTATAAAACGTTTAAACGTTTTTGTGCTACCTGGGAACATATAAAGTTTTTCTTCTTATTTTCCTTTCACTTAAAAACTTGTTTTATTTCCAAATACTAGTCGTTTGATTTACTAACTATCTCTTACTAAAGGTGATTCAAGTATTTTTTACCTAAAGAACTTCAATATAATTAGAGCCAATTTGACAATATCTTCATTAGAATTTTTCTTCATTTTGAATATTAGATTTTTTCCTTTTTAGAGAGCTTTAACTTACTCATCATATTCTAAAAAATAAGAGTAATCTGAAAATGCTTTTCTTCAATCAAGAGCTTGTATCAATTGTTTGTTTTAGTAACAATGTTCTAACAGCAAATGAAACATAATACAAAAGTTTGCAATTAAATCTTACTAAAGTGCTAAAAATCTATTGATCCAGGAAAGCATGTGATCGCATATAATTTCGACACTATTTTATTGGGTTACACTACACGTATTCATTAAAGATGTCTTTTAAATTTTTTATGTAAACATTTTATGTTTTTGATCGATTTTACTAAACAAATCATGCTTTTGTAAAAGAAATCATCTAAATATCCAATACTACATGGAAAATATCTGTCTTACTGGATCTTTTATTCCACCTGAAAAAAATCATGTATTACATATGAAATAAAACGTTCAACGAGTGTGAAAATATGCAGTGAATTTAACATATTATAATGATGTTGTTTCTTTTTTTAATGCAAAGTTTATTTTAATGAAAATGGAATTGTTCATCATAAGTACTCCCGTGGTTTGATTTTTTTTTCGTTCCTCTTATCGCGTCAAATTCAAGTATTACAAGTATATTAACTATTTCTGTTTTTTCAACAAAACCTAATATTGAATGTCACATGAAAAAATGTCTGTAAAGTTTTTTTTTCTTTTTTAATATAAGTTTGTTGAATATTTACAGTAAAAAAAAACAAATAAGACGTATTTCAAAAAATGTAAGTCCTTATGCAGTGAAAAAGTGGATAAAACTGTATGATGACGAATGGGAAATGTGATAAAAAGTATTTAAATGCAGTGAGCAATGCAAGAAGTTAGCTCAATTTAAAAGTTGTGTATCGTTAAACAGCTCTTAAAGCGTGCGGCATAGTATTTTATTGTTGTTCATTTTTCATTCAACGAGTAAGCCTGGTATTCTATTAATTGGCATAAACCTATGATAACAGTTTTCATAGTGACATTATTAATGCCTTTCAAAAATAAAGAGCAGTATCTGCAGAGATGAGTTTTTGTGATATTTGAAAAAACGCGTTTTGAATTCCATGCTGACACTAGGGAAATTGGTATTTAACTTTTTTTGTGTACTTTACTTTCGGTAGGAATTAAATAAGGTAGCTTGTGCAGTAAAACTGAAGCTCAACACATGACAAAAATGCAAAAAAAAAAGTTTGCATTTAGTGCTCTTTACCTTCCCACTGCAGATTACTGAACGCATTTTTTTTTTTTTTTATAGTTTTATTTCAGTAAATATCAATTTTCTTATACACTGTAGGAATGTTTCCGAATATTTTTAAGGTAGTAGTCTGGTAACTTATGCCTATTTTCATGACTTCTTTGGAGGGTGGTTTTTTATAGGAAAATAAAAATGAATTATCTTGAATATTAAGAGTGTTTTTATTTACATATTGAAAACATAAAAAAAAATTATTTGAAAAAATTTAATAGTTTATTACTATTATTATTGTCCCTCGAAGTTGGAACTTCAAAAAAAAATGCACGTGGGTGACCCGGGTGATTTTGGCTCTTGATGTTATCTGAAATCAAATATTCTTGATTATTCTTAATCTATAGACATGTCATTCTGGTCGGAACTACTGAAGTTAAATTTCAAGGGTAAATAACAAAATGGCGAGCTTTAAAAAAAAAGTCCTTTTATTTTAGCAAAGAAAGGGTTGTAAAATGAAAAGTTAGGGGTGAAAAAAATTCTTTTTAGTTCCGACGAGAACTATAAGTGTGTAGAACAGCCTGTTAAAATTTGAAAACAATCGGTTCAGTAGAAAAAAAGTTAGGACCCCGGCCGACCAGAAAAACAGTGTTTTGAGAAAAACGCGTTTAAAGTTCAACAACAAACTCCGAGGCGCTCTAGGAAACTCGTTCTAACTCCCGAAATATTTCGAATTTCTGTCAGAAATTTTCATAGTAAATTCTCAAGACATTGTACTTTCAAATTAGGCAAAAAAAATTTTTTTTCGATTTTCTGAACCCAAGTTACCAGACTACTACCTTCAATAAAAATAACTTTTTAAAAAGTCTTGTAATTTATACAAATAACATCTCTCGCGTACGGATAATCAAAGCGCATTTTATTTGTTGACAAGGCGTGGACATAATACTGATAGAGTAATTAAGAAGACTAATAAACATTATTAAACTATCCATTGTAAAATAAATGTCATCATCCATAAGATATTACACTCTTTAAAATAAATAGCAGTTTTAATCACACACTAATTAAAGAAACATTGACCAGTTATCGGTCATCGGCCTCGCTTGAAGACGCATCCCCTAGGCCACCTGTTCACCTCACGTTTGTTCCATCAGGAGTAAAGAATTTCTCAAATTGGACACCTTATATTCGAGGATTCAAACCGGCATTTCCAGCTTCTTATGCTTTAATGTATAAAAATAATGCATTGAAAAGCTAGACAACTCAAAATTAATCGTTTTTAAACTGGCTTTTCAGGAGATAGAGTTCATTTCTTGTAATGCCTTCTCGTTATGAGTTAAAGATTTGGTGTCTCATAAATTATGAATATCGCTATACAATTTTTCGTGAATACGTGAGAGGCATTAAAAAAGTAATTTCAAAGCCAGAAATGTTATCCAAGCATGTACTGTAAAAGGTTGTCTCTGCAGTTCTTTGAAGCAATCAGCGTTACAAATGTGGGCAGTCATTAATTTCGTAATGACATTTTCATGCTGATTTTTGTGTCTTTATATCTCACTTTGCTTGAACTTTTGCCTGCGGCTATTGAGTTTAAAATACGTTCGCATATTTAGATATAATTTAATACCATTTTTTGTTGGGATGCTTATATTAAAACCGGAACAGACTTTAAGCATTGTGACGAACGTTTCCATTTCTACGCCGTCTTAAAAAACGGTCTAAATAACCTGTTAAAGTCTGAAAAATGAGGAAAATAAGGGGTTAAATGGCGTCTTTTCAATTGTGTTGTACAGTTAACAATTTCTACCGCAGTGAAAACTCACCTGAGTTATTGCACACACATATAAAAATGTTGTACTTGTAAATTATTTAATCGTCATTTTTAAGCCCACTTTTATTTTATTTTATTTTATAAACAGTGGCATTTTTATGAATAATTTGTGGCATGTGAAATGATTATTTTTATGCGCTCTAATAATAAGTGTCTGTACATAATTGTTTTGTGGTTAAAAATTGAGTGTAAAATATATCAAAATTTATTCATCAGCTGTTTTGAGCTAGATTAGCGAATTTTACCATAGAATCCATTAAAAATAAATAAATTGCTGAGAGTTGTGAATGAAGTCATGTTTCAGTGTAAATCGTGCCTTTATACTTCATACATTTATCTTATATTTTTTTATCCAAATGAAACGGATTTTCTTGTGCATCAGCGAAGGTGAGTACATTCATTTTATTTATTGATGAAAATAAATCTTAAAACCATTAAGAATAGGAAAGCAGTATTTAAAGCTAATTTAACAAATTTAGAAGATAAAATATCTGCCACTAGTTATAATGCGTATTCCGTAGAACTGAAACTTTTCCATACTAAGCTTCACAAAATTAGAAAATACTATATTATTCTGGATTTTAATTGCATTTTTATTCAGTTAAGAGACTGTCTTTATCATGTAATAGCAAAGAAAATGTGCTATTATCGAAGAGTTAATTATTGTAGTACCCAGAGTGATTTTCAAGAAACGCAGCGTTGGTTGTAAAATGAAGTTAAATATTCTGTATAAGACAACTGATATCAAACTACCATGATTAACTTTGTCTGGTTTTAAAGGCAATTTAAAATAATGGCTGTCATTCAGTGACATTTTTAAAGCTGCTATTTTTAATAGAGAAAAGAACTCTTGCGATAAAAAAAAATGATGTGTTTAATCTTTTCTTCGTTACAAGGTGAATTGCCTAAAATTGTGACGTCTTTTCCAATGGTTGATGAACTTTTTAATATAGCACTGATTTTTTTTTTTTTTTTTCGCAAAAATTTTCTAATCGGTGAGAACTTCTTTAGTAAGAAAATTATTATATTTTACTTTAGTACCAGACAGAAAATCCTTCACGAATAATACGTTTGGGGATGGTAAGCGAGAGCATACCGTTTTTTGAAACTTAAAATGCAAAATAAAAAAACTCTGGGAAGAAATTTTAATGTTTTAATTTAACTTAGAATCATCTACAAGCTGTCACTGGGAACAGTCGCTGGAAGAATACCAATACTTGACGAATTATTATTATTTTTAAAATACGTACGAGTCTAAAACCTACAAATCAGTTAACAACAAGTTATTACTTCTGAAAATTTTTTATAGGTGCCTACATTTACTCGAGTGATCTACATTCAATTTCTTTATTAACAAAAGTATAATACATATTTGAACTTAAGTACACAAAATCATGTATAAATTTTGTGAAGAAAATTAATACTTGTTTCAATTATTTACTTTCAAATCATAGAAGGCCGCTGTGGAAGAGTGTTTATAAATGTAGCAAATGCTCTAAAATAATCATACCCTGCTTCATTATAATTGACCAGGAACAACTTTGAAGTTATTAAAAAATGAGCGAGAATTAAATCATAGTTTTATAACATTTTTCGCAGAAAATTTCTGTAGACAAGTGTGTCGGGGTTGGAACTAACCCCTTTCCAATACAGCAAGGAACCCCTTTTCAATGCAGCAAGGGACCCCTTTTCAATGCAAAGAAGTGTGAGATTCAGGATGAAAAGTCAATCCAGTCAAGCTTTTCTCGGACGACTTTTCATCTTCAATCTCACACTTCTCTGTATTGAAAAGGAGATTCCTTCTGACACTGAAATATGTGTCTGGCACTCTACAGTTTTCATTGGGAAACTGTACATATAGTCCAGTCAATAGATACATTTAACCTTGCAAAAAGTGCTAAACTTTTGTGTTTAACAAATTTTGCTAACTTTTAATATTTCTGAGAGATTTCAAAAAAAAAAAAAAAAACACAAAAAGTTATAAATTTTCGTGGTTTTTCGCCCCCAAAAGTTCTCCCGGGATCTTTTGTGTTGGATAACTTGGTTTTTTCATGTTGGCACTAATATATACAATTTTTTTTTTAAATCTTATAGCTCATTTTTTGTCAGAAAAGCCCGTTTTTCTCTACCTATTGATAGGACTAATAATGAATTAATGACTAGATAATTAGCATTTAAAGAGCTAGTTAACATGATTTTTGAAACACGATGCCTTAAAATCTAATGTGTCCAGGAGAAAAAACGGAGTATACATTTTTTTCTATTACTTCTCTTTCAATTGCCTTACTTTTTAAGTTGTTTGAACAGATTTTTTTTTTTTTTCGTTTTTGCTACAGATGAGTAAAAATTTAGATTTTCACCGAAATTTTGCAGTTTAAAAACCTTTTATTCCGCCAAATAATAACTCTGTTTGAGGCAGGGAACAGCAATTTTGCTATACAACTTATAATGACATTGAAAAAGTTACGATACTTTAATTCATTCTTTTGAAACCATCTGTGGTGACAACTACAAAAACCAAACACACAATTCCTCAAAAATTGTGTTTAGACTTTTAGAAACAGTGACTTTTGGGAGGTAGGGCCTCAAGAAATAAGTGTCATGAACCTGTTTCTATTCATGCCATGTTGAAAAATATTTCGAATACTGGCAACATCTTAGCATCGTTTGAAAACTAGAGGATTGGATAACATTTTGACCTTTAACTAACAGCGTAAAAGTAATTCATTTCCCCCCTCTTTTTTATGAATTCGCAACTATCTGCTATCTGTCTCGCTTTGAACTTGAAGAGCAGGTCAAAGTACTGACTTAAAACCTTCATTTCACAAAACTTAAGTTCGGGTCATTTGAACTTACACGCCCCGCCACATTAAAAACCCTAGATATTATTTTTCATAATATCACCCACCACAACGCTTGGGCAGTTTTTCAGGAATCATTTAACCTTATGGACTAGGGTGAAATGCTTGGCAGTTAGGGTAATACTCTCCAAAGTTGCAATTCTTTTATTTGAGGACGAATAATATCTTTCGTATTTTTTGGTACTCATCTGTTTGCACAATATTCTGGACCTACAGTGAGAAAAGTGTGAATCTTATTTTTCCTTAACATAGCATTTAAAAAAAAAGACTTACTTCATTGAATGCTTCTTTTCTATGGTGCATGTTTTCCGAAAATCAATTACCGAAATATGTGCGTGATTGCATGAAACATTAAAACCGTGAAATTATTAACATGACACTAAAATGAGTCAAAGAATGTTACTTAGAACCAATAGAAACATATATATTTGCTTAAAACATTGAAAATATGAAACCCTTTTTAAATACAGCTCTTAAATACAGAAGGAAAAAAAAAAAAAGTTTTCGTTTAGGTATCCTTCGTCGAAACTGAAAATTTTCCGCATTTAGTTCATCCTCCATCTAAATAATACCCAAACGTGTAGACCTCGTGAATATCTTCACGCCTTAAAGTATTTTTCTAAAGTATAAAGTCGAATCTCTGATAGCGGCCACTTACAAAAGCAAGAAATGAAGTATAATTTTAAATCCATTACAATTTGAGGGCGCCGTGGGCTGAAAATGCGGGTCACACCAAATCTGTTATCTGACCGCGGTGGAGAAAAAAGCCACCAAACTAGTTCTCATCCCGGAAGAGCGAAACGGCCATAGCAAGCAAAGTGTTCAGACCTTGAACTTCTTGTCGAGTAAAGAACGGTCATAGCTCTCACGAAAAATGATTGATCTTGGACGAAATGTATTGTTTTCAGGTTACGCGTCTGGCTATGATTAAGTGTACTATCAGAAACTATATAATTTTTTTCAAAGCCGGGATGGAACTTTGCAGATGGTCACTCAGATGCATTTCAATGCATGCAATTATGCTTTAGATTGCATCTGCAAGGAGCACGAATTATTCAAACTAATAAATTTTGTCGAAAAGTTCTCAAGGGTCAAGGAGGGTTGGTTTAGAATGTGATTATTTCGTATAAGTGTTAGTGCGTGGCCCACTCTTTAATTTTAACATCGTTACTGTAATTTTGCGGAAGAGACTCCGAGGCAATATCTTATTTGAAAGTTTAACGCTACAGCATTAACTTATCAAGCATTCCTTTTTTTTTGGTTATTTTACAGAATAAAGGAATTTAGGCTTTTACATTTAGGGTATTACTAACTGTATATCCTAAACATATCACTTCTGAATGAACCATGGCTAAGAAGACCAGGCAACAGGTGAATTTCTCATGTTTTGACTACTTCATTCCTTTTCATATTTATATACTTTTTTATCATTAAACTTTCCATTATAAACTGCATCGCTTATTCAGCTAGGAAGTTCAAAACAAAATCCGAGAGAAAACAAGTGCACGTGATTGACCTAGCGTGACGTTATGAAAACGTTATAATACACTGGCGGAAAAAAAAATCCCAACACCAAGAAAGACTTGTGTTAGATAAACGAAATTTGGTAGGCGTGTTTATACAACTGAAAGATGACATCGATTGAAATTTCGAGTTCCGCGCATTAGTGTGGCGCAGCTGGCGTCACTCAGAACATGCAAATAAGGCTTGTTTTGAAAGCGTGTTGTGAAGCTCGTGTGTATTATTTTTCCGTGAAATTTGACGAATTGCGTTCATCTTAGATAGGAATGCCTTTAAGAAGACGAAGAAAGCCATTATCAACAGCTCATCGAGTTTGAACTAGGTCGTAGAATTTGGCTACGAGAAGGTGGATTTTCATTTTGCGATATTGCAGAAAGACTTGGGTGGGAATGTTTCCACCATGCATGATTATTGAGAGCTATGGGCAAGGGATGGTACTACCTCAAGAAGATCGAGTTCCGAGCTGCCACGTGGCACGACTGATAAGGAAGATCGCCGAATCTTGCGTACCGCTGTGGCGCATCGTACTGAATCAGCGGCTGACATTCGAGCTGCAGTTGGTACCGTCGTGACCCAAGAAACGGTAAGAAACTGTTTACTTCAAGGACAGCTCCGAGCCAGGCAGCCTGTAGCCGGTATTCCATTGACTGCAAACCATTGCCTTTTCCGACGGCAGTTGTGCCACGACAGAGCTCACTGGAGGTCGGAGTGGAGATCTGTTGTAATTTTTGATGAAAACAGATTCTGAATTAGTGCCAGTGGTGGCTGTATATTGGTCAGAAGGAGACCAGGGGACCGCCTGCATCCAAGCGGTTTACGGCCTAGACACACGGGACTCACACCTGGAGTTATGGTCTCTGGAGCAATTTCCTACGACTTCAGGAGCATTCTTGTGGTTATCCCAAACTCACTGACTGAAAATTTGTCGTCAGTCTGTTAATTTAACCAGTAGTACAGCCCTACATGAGTAGCATTCAAGGGGGCGTTTTCCAACCGGATAACGCTCGCCCTCACATCGCTGCTGCAACGCAATGTGCTCTACAGAGTGCTGACATGTTACCATGACCTGCAAAATCACCAGGTCTGTCTCCAATTGATAACGTATGGAATATCATGGGATGGCACCTCGAGCATCATCCACAGTCAGCAATGACGGTCCTAGTATTGACACAGCAAGCGCAACAAGCATGGAACTCCATACCACAAAGTGACATTCGGCACCTGTATGACATAATGCATGCACGCTTGCAGGCTTGCCTTCAAAATTCTGGAGGTTACACCCTCTATTAAATTAACATAATTTCACATTTGCACAGCATTTTCTTGAATTTTAATTAGCCAGTGATCTCGTACATTTAATCAATTAAACATGTTAACTAGACAATTGCATTACCCAAATTTCATTACTCTACGGAAATTTTTTCTTGGTGTTGGGATTTTTTTTTCCGCCAGTGTATGTTAAGCAGCATTTGACTTTATCCAATAAATTTGACTTTAAAAATGGAACAAACAACTCATTTCACGACAAAAACATGTTAACTGAAATAAACTAGCTAAAAAGAGACTCAATTTTTGTTTGCAATTCTGAATCAGCTCCGGATGTGGAAAGAGTACTTGTAGATTTAGAAAAGAAAACAGTTTTTTTTAGTCACTCAGCAGCACTAATTACCTGCGAAATGTGAAATGTAAATACAACGTTAAAGAAGTACAAATATACAGGTTTCCTGCAGACACGTGTTTCGGGGCTACAAGGAACCCCTTTTTTGATGCAATGAAGTGTGAGCTTTAGGATGAAGAATCATCCGATAAAATCTTTTGTCGGATGATTCTTCATCCTAAAGCTCAAAAAAAATTTTGACTTTTTGAGCGCCATCTTGAATTACTAAAAATGCTCAACTCTGGCAAAGCGACATCAATTGGATCTGAAATGTACATAAAATAAGCTATCAAAAACAGTCAAAACATTTTATTTATACCTCAGAACAAGGTTTTCAAAATGGCTATCTGACTAAGACATTATATAGCTTCCTATGTCTGTCACGATGGTTATTTATGCCCAAAGAAAAGTAAATCACTTTAAAAAAATAAACAAATAAAGGCAAGAATAATGATAAATCAACATTTTCTGTGGTTGGGAGGGAGCGGGGCAGGGACGTCATTTCAAGTTTTTCCAGGGGAGGGGGGCAAAGGGTCCAAACGTAATGCAATTTCATCGGAAAACGTCAAAAGCCATGCCCACTTATAGGTAAATACTGTAACGAGTCCGTAGCACCTTCAACTTTCTTTAAATGAGCATTCCAATCTTGAGGAAGTAACTATAAATTTATTTACAAGTATGTACACTTATTTACAATAGGAGCAGGAAACAATTGCTAAACATCCAGCAATTAGGTAGCAAACAGTACACTGTACTCTCAACAGCAATTCAGCACCACGTATCTAACGTGAACAGTAATTAAGAAAATACAAAAGCAAAACAAGCATTCGCCCAAGCGAATAAAACGAGCCTCTCAGAAATACAATCTGAGAAAAACTAACTCACTATACTGTGTTCGAGGCAGTTGGACAGCTATTTATACTCGGAAGGAAATTTCTACAACATTCTAGTAAAATCGGATTCATTCACAAACTTAAATAATCCATTCAAGAAAGTTCCAACGATAAAAAAAAAAAATTACAATATTACAGCTCAGCGCGAAAATGTCTTCATGCTTGTTAAATGTAGGGCAAGAGTAAAAACTACAAAACGTTACAGGGCCGGTGTACAAGTGATAAAAGTGATATCTTCAGATACTTTTGCAACATGTCGCCAGATAAAACCAAAACTTGTGACAATGGTGCAAGGCAGGAAAGACAACAACTATTTACAAGATTTGTAACTATACATTGATTTCTCAAATCCAGGGGGGGGACAATTGACCCCCTGCCCCCCCCCCAAGTGACGGGCCTGGAGTGGGGATTCCCTCTGCACATAACATGTAAACATCCTGACCCATACTTTGAACTTTCATTTAAGATTTTTAATGACTGTTTTTAAAGTTTCACAGAAACTTCCAGTTATTTTTTGCAATTCATTGGAATTGTTGTCCCGTTTCTATTATTTTCCTCGAAGAAATGCCTGGGTTTATAGTTTCCGTATGTCATTCATCTTTACTAGCGGAACCCAGGCTTCGTGAGAAGAATGTCACTCACCCTCTTATTGATTTCCTGCCATCGATCTTGCTTAACTCTGCATTAACTTCCACTGTTTTACTAGTTTTTCTTTTATTCTTTTAAACTTGCTTCTTTTGCGTTGTTTTGAAAGTTCAGCTTGATCGCAAAGAAAATAATAATACTTATTATATCGCTGTGTTTTCATGGATTATTAAAACTGCATTCACCAGTCTAAGGTACAGTATTTTATTCTTTAATTTTAAGCCCAAAATACAATAATATTTTGAAATGTCCCCTCCGCAACACTTTACATCTTAATTTTTTGATGTAAAAAGCGATTTTTGTTTCGCCTAAAATGTCTTTTGAAATAATACTTTCACGCTAGTTCAGTACTATATAATTCGTAGACTTAAAGAAATGTATAATTCGGGGATATCAATCCCTACCATTCTGTTGGTTCTAAATCCTAGTCTCATTAGATTCCCACTTTATCAGTTAACCAAAAAGATGTTTTTTCTTCAATATTTTTTTTCTGGGATATTTTTGTTTTATTTCTCTGCAACTATGGGTCAAGATACAAATCTTTCTTCACGCAAACCAAGAGACAAAAGCGTATATTCCTTATAAATCATTCCCAAACGACAGCAAATATCCCACGTGCTTCCAAAACAGTTTTTCACAAAATAAAACTTAACTTAAATACGAAATTCGGCAATTTTTGCGAAACGAGAAAAGAATAGTGACAGGAAAGCATTAAATTATGTCGTTCTTCCAGAAAGATTGACATTTTTTTTTTTTTTTTTTACAAAAGAGAAAAAGATGTGCTATAAAACTAATATAATTGGTTAAAAAAGTTTAAATTAGGATTTTGAAAAGAACCACTTAGAAAAGTCTGGCAAAAGAAAAACTATGACTGCATATAAAAAAAAATACTAGAGCAATGAAGCACAACGTCTTTCTTGGGGTCTAGAGCATTTTCATGTGCTACGTAAAAACTGAAATACAGTAAATAAATGGATTATTTGCATTTGCTTTTTAAATTCATTTTTAGCTCACTTTTCTAAAAAATTAAAAACGTCAAAAATTATGTTTCGTCCATATCATGAATACTCCTCTCAGGAGTCTATATTAAAAATTTAGGCAGAATAATTTTTTTTTCGTAGTGCCCAAAGAAAAAAAGTAGCATCCTGATCGCATGGTAGAAATTGTAAAGCATATCTAAAGCAATAGTGTGTTCTCAAAGCAGTT
The DNA here is from genome assembly GCA_038373865.1 of Uloborus plumipes. Lineage (NCBI taxonomy): Eukaryota > Metazoa > Arthropoda > Arachnida > Araneae > Uloboridae > Uloborus > Uloborus plumipes. Next base: position 96,218 of record JAXGGA010002328.1, on the reverse strand, counting down.
CCAAAAGAGTTTGACGGCTTGTAAGAAAACCATGAGACAAGAGAAATGCAGAAAAACTTTGTGAACATGCCTAATACCTCAGATTCAAGAAGGATTACCGATTGATTTCACCTTTATACAGGATTTTGCGTCTTGCTATTCAAAACTTTTAGAAGATAGTAATATCCTAGTATTTTTAAGTCAGATAAATATCAATTGATCATCATTGCGCAAGCACAATGCTTGTTAATGATGCTTGCCGAGTTGACATGTCAGCAATCCAATGAATCAAACACAACGTACAACTAAGTTAAAGACATGAAGTGCACTTGGGTTGCAAGATTGGTATTAGGGATGCACCGATTAATCGGCAGTACCGATTAATCTGCCATAATCGGCCACTTTGCCGATTATTAATAATCGGCAAAATTGGGCCGATTAATCGGCGGAAAAAATATTTTTTAAATATTATTTTTTAAAGTAAAGCTTTACTAAGAAATTATGATGAATAATTTTATTAACAGTAATAATAATCCTCACCGTTGATGTAAAGTTTTTAATACATTAATTCTCCTATTTTGAATAAAAATACACATAGTTAATGTAGCAACATTTTTCATGCGTCGATACTTTTCTCCTTGCTTTTAGATAATCTTCAATTTTCACAAAGAATAAAAGTCTTGAATTACATAGCTACTAGTAATTGAAAAATTGAAACTGAAAGAACTTCAAAATTGGATTGCTCACCACCCCGACTCCCCTCCTTGTTTTTTTTTTTTTTTTTGAATTTTCATGTCTAGTTTACATAATTAGCAATGTGTTAATGCAATATTACTGACAATAAAATGAAAATTAGTCCAGAGAAATTTGATAAAATTTTGAAATTATTTTGAGAAAATTAGGAAAATGGAAGAAAAAATTAGGAACTTTTTCAAAAGTTAGAATTGTAAAAAAAAACGAAGAAAAAACTGTAATGGTGAAATTGATAGTACTGAAAACAACCATTTTAATCATTACACGGCTTGACCGATTAATCGGCCGATTATCAACTGCCAATTAATCGGTAATCGGTAATCGGCCAATTTGCTTATCGGTGCATCCCTAATTGGTATATCCTACTACAAAATGAGTTGATATTCAGAATGGGGGTTTAAAGTCATGCTGACAAGAAAATAAAATAGTGTATCGATGATAGGTACGTATGTAGGTTCTTTCAAGGCTAAGTTCAACTGAATCGAAAAAAAAAGCATTTGAAACGAGCTAAAATATTTCCTTGCAAAAAAAATCAACTAACCTAATTAATTGAATGTCTTGTAAGAGAGACACATCACAGTATAGAAACACCAGCCACATTATTTTCAAATAATCATTACCAGGGCTTCAAATTAATTACAAAACTTGAATATATTTTTAAAAAATGAGCACAAAATGTTTCCAAAATTTAATAATTGTTAATGTCTATTGTAGACATAATATCGTCTTAATTGTTAATTAAAAAACAGAAGTAAAAAGCGGACATAAATGCTTTAATGGCATCTTTTCCGATGCTAGTAATCCCCTTTAAATTTGGCGAATGATCGAAAAACACAAAAATCTCATCAGTCATTCAGTCATTTACGTAACTGATGCAAAAATTTTCCACGGTTCAATGATTTAACTCCCAGAAGCACGATCTGTCGTTGAGAACTCCCGATCGCTTTACAATTGTCTAAAAATATCAACTCTTCCAGTTCAATGACTTTGAACGGCTAGACACAACCGGCAAAATGAGGCGGATGCGATACCTTGAATCAAATTGGAGGTCATCATATTTATTGCAACAAATTTATTTTTCATTTGAGAGAGAGAGAGAACATTTCCAGTGGCCTTTAAATTTGGGACAATTATTTTGATTGAGGTTTGGGAAGTAAGCATGTGTTCTATGACTCTAATATTCAAATGATGTCATTTAGTTTCTGTTTCGCTCTATTTCTTATTCATGTGAACTTTGCTAGAAAGAAAACTTTTCAGCATTTAAAAGTTTCTGCGTAATTTTGAATTTGTTCGCGTGAATTAAGATTTTCAAAATATGTAAACTAAGCGATGCAATTAGACATTTCACAGCAATTAATCATTTTGTTCAAATTTAGATAAAATGTTGTTTTAGATATTATCTAAACCAAAGTAACTTTATTCACAATTCCGATATATTTAAAACAATAACAGAGAGATCTGCATAAAAACGTGTACTTTTTTACATAATGTGGATTTTAAGGACGTGCCATTTAAACATTTTTAAGGACTTAAATTCTAAAGAAGGGTCTTCAAATAAATTAAGATAAAATTCAAGAATAAAGTAATTATTAGAGGACAGAAATGATTATTTTTAGATTCGATATGCAATACATTTTAAAAACCTAAAAACATTGATTTTTTTTTTTTTTTAATTTTCCCATTAGTATGAAAAAAAAAATCTAAAGGAATGCATATTAGAACGGACTGCATTCGGATGTTCTAAAAAGAGTCATTTGCGTCTTTTGGGGGCAAATCAGTGATAATTTCAATGCAGACTTAATTGATGTTGTAATTTGGCTACCACTTGGCGATACATCACCAAGTTGGTGACAAATTTGAAGGAAACATTGTAGCATTGTATACTTTTAAAGAAGGTCTAAATCATGCTTACTCGATCAATTTACTGATAAAGATAAAATAAAATGTGGCACTATAAACGAGCGTTTAAGAATAAAACATAATGTTCTGTCAAATAATTATTTTAAAAAGCTGTATGCATGGGGCAGAAGCATTGGTTGAAGAAAAATTGAGGTTTTAGTGAACCAAATTCGCAATATAAAAACGATTCACCTTGAACACTTCGTTAGCATCATTCTAAAGTGCTGCCCTTTAGAACTGAATTTACATGCTCACTGGGAAAGTCTACAGCTGATACAGAATGTTCACATTTGATCAATAAAATAAATACCAGCTACGTATTTCTCAAAAGATACTCGGGAAAGAAAATGCAAAAACAGAAGAAAGGGTTCTGTTCATTACTGCGCCACTTTAACACGGAATCATACTTTAGTATTAAATTGCAATGTCAAAGCTGTGACTTAACACGTTGTTTCCCCTGCCTTCCGTTTTCCTGTTAAATGCAAGTAATTCAGGGTCATACCCCAAAAATGAGCTGGTCTGCAAAAAAGGAACGAAAAATAAATTACATTTACTTTTTTGTCACAGTTGGAAATAATTATTATCTTTTACAAGATAAAAGATAGGAAATATAACACACGTCATTATTAGCTTGATGTCTATATAAAACAAGCAGCGGGGAAGCTTTACTTTGTGCAATTTAAGCGAAGCGAAAAGGCTCTTCTTTCAGTTAGTCACTAATTCTCGGTATTATGTCAACTCCGACAAATAACTTTCATCACCTGCTTAGAAACCATTAAAAAGAAAAGTTTTTTAAAAGAAACAATTTCAAAAATATCCCCAAAGTTAAACAAAGTATTTCTTTTGGGACACCACCATCCGTGAAATTTTAACTTGGACCAGCTCGAAGTTAACGCGCCAACAATTTATACGGACCGTTGCTCAGTTAGGGTATGATGATAAAAAGAGCCTTTTCCGCAAGAAATGTTGCATCGGATAAACATTGGTAGCGGATGATTATTTTTGAGCTTGAAACAATGTACTCTGGCGATATGACTGAAAAATTCACCATGCGGAGCGCGTTTATTTTCAACATTGTTTGCTTGTGTCATTCATCTACAACCGCAAGGAGGCTCGTCATGTGTTTAACCGGCAGATTCGCCGCATATTATTCTCGACTTTCCTAAAAAGCGGATACCCTCATAATGTAAGATTATATTTGGATAATTTTTACTTTTCATTTATATTCCAGCGTGACTTTGCGGTTTGTGGTATTAAAATATGTGCATTTGTTTTTTGTTCATGCTGCAATTTCAGAACTTACATTTGTTTGAAATTTTTAATCTTGAATTTTACGATGCAATATGCTAGTTTCATTGAAATTATTGTATTTTGTATTAATTTTTTGTTAAATTGCTGAAAAATATTTTTTTCATTTTCGATTACTTTTATGTTATTTTTCTTCCAATGACGTAGTTATGTTGCTTCCAAGAGACTGTATTAAATACTTAGCAGTAATCCGTTATTCAGTGTATACGTATATATACTACGCTTGACTACGACAAGGACATATTTTTTAAACCTGAAAATTAAAAAACGTTGAAAAAAATTTCAAACTTCTTGCATCCATGACCTAATAAATTAGTTTATGACGTATTAAATTTTGCAATTTTCAAAATATTGTCAAATATTTAAAAAAAATACCAAACATTTTCAAAATTACTTCACTTCTCTACGTTCATTATTCTTCGCGCATTTGACTCATGAAAAGGTACATCTGTGCATGTTTATCAAAACGCATTTGCTCCTTTTTATTAAAAAATAATGATGTTTAGTTAATGTGTGAAAATGTGAGCCCTTGCACACCAGACTTTCGCTACAATACAATTCGACTTACGCGAAATCCATATAGAGCAATTTTTTAACAAATATCAAATTTTAGAGCTTCCTCTTCAGCAAAACAAAAAATTTCGAATAGGAACCACAGTGCTTAGTCACTCTCCTCGTTATTGGCTACTAAAATTTTATTTTCATGAATGAACTTTTATCCCAGTAGCATCACTAACAGCAGAAAGTAACACCGTACTTCAATAGTGTATACAAATAACCACTTCGTATGTTTCCCCTAATTTTTTTCACTCTGAATATGAAAGTTGATCAAATATAATGGCATCTATGCGTGTTTTTCATCAAAAGTTTGTACAGATAGAAAGAAAAGAGAAAGTTTCTGACAATTGAACATTCCCGATCTAAAAAGTGAGCAACTAAAAAGTGTATGGAAGCTTGCATAACAATTAGATATGACTGAATCTTCAACATATACAGTTAAAAATCAAGAGAAGAAAATTCGTAAAAGTTCGGAACTTAGTTTTAATTTTGAAGCTCGCAGAGTAGTGTCTAAGTAAAATGTACACATTATGAAAATGGAAGCTGCTCTAACTTGATGGTGGTAACTTCATGATGATCTTAATATTTTTCTGCAATGATAAACTGATTTGAGTACTTTTACATAACATACAAAAGCACAAATACTACAGATAAGAACAAAATATTTATTACCACTGTGGATGAAGAATGTTACTTTGCAGTGAAATAAATCATTAGTCGAAATAACACTTAATGTAAAAGCAAGAGAGCTTCAGTTTAAACAATTTATATTGTTTACCAATTTGACATGAACTCATTTGAATTCTAATTTCATTGAAAAACCTATGAACGTTTAGGTTCATCAACTATTAGTAACTTTTTTTAGAAAAAATAGAGTACTAAAAAAAATCTACTTAAATGTAAGAAATATTGAATACTTCATAGCTTTTATTGTTATTCATATATTATTATCAAAATTAAGTTTTTTTATAAATAACTCAGTTAATATTTCAAGTTGCATCAGTACAAAAAAAAGAGTAACTTCAAATATTACCTACTAATATAATGGTAAAACCCGCTAACTACGCAACGTACTACAAACCGAATATATTTTCATTGCCTCCTGAAAAGTTATCTATCATCGAATTAACAGGTTAGTAGTCTACGCCGTCAGTTTATTTTTGCTCACTTAAAATATAAAGATTACATTGCATGTACAATAAATGCTAAATATATTTTTAACTTTAAGCCTTATCCTACTTAAAAGGCTTAAAGTGTAAAAAAATCGAAAAAATATTCATCTATATTATTGCACTTTGCGAAAGAATCATTAAAAATTAATATTTGACTTTTGACACTTTCATTAAAATCTGTTAACAGATCACAAAAAATGATTTGTCGTTTGTAATTAAAGTAACATTACGTCTAAAACATTTCGTTCGATGAAACGTTTAAATAACACTACTAGCTTGTAAGTAGCTGACAGCTCTTGAATGCTTGCAACTGGCTTCGTTTGCAGTGATTTTCATTGACACCAGTGGATTGGTGACAAATTAAAATTTTACCTGTAACATGTGATAGCATCGCATAAGTCTCGTTTTGCAAACTTAGGTAAATTTAGCTCTTTTAGAATAAACTCACTGATTCAAATCCTTATTTAATGAAGCATAACTTAAATTATTTGTATTTTGAAACGTCTTTCCGACAATATAAGGGAAAGAGAGGCACATATCAATATTTATTTTTTTTTTATTTCTCTTTTTTTATTTTCCCAAAAAAAACTATCAATTTCTCACCTCAAAATTTTATCCATGATTTCCTGACTGAATAGCCTTTTCTTTGTCCAATTGAATATTTTGATTTTTTCTAAATAGTACTTCTTTAACTATACAGTATTGTTAAAAAAATGTCCTCGATTGCTCACGTGGACAAAAATCAAAAAAATATTCATCTATTTTATTGCACTTTCGAAAGAGTCATTAAAAATTAATATTTGAGCTTTAACTCTATAGAAGTACAAATGGGAAAAAGCCTGGGGCATATATGAACACGATAAAAAATGAAGGAGTAGCATCATATTTCTAAGAAAAATTCTTTAATATAAAACATATACGTATACACCCATTACATTGAAGGATTTGTAAAATATACTGTCAGTTTAAATTGTACAGTAATGGTGTTATTAAAAAGATATTTTTTCCCAAACATATAACTCAGCTCATTGTCAAATTTTAAAGTCTCTTAGACTATTCTGATCAATGTATACACGAAAAAGATTATTTTAACTATATATATTGCTTTTAAACTTCATGCTTAGTATCATAATGTATTTTAAATGGATTTTAAGCTTCAGTTTTTAATTTTAAAGAGCATTTTACGTCTTTTATTTCCCGTCAGTATTATATAACACGAAATTGTAAACTAATTATGTAGTAATAAAAAAAAATGAAAAAATGAAAATAAATAAATATATATATATATATATATATATATATATATATATATTTTGTAAAATTATTGTTAATAATAATTATAATTAACAATAATTTTACAAACTGACTATAGAAAAAAGAATAATATTTACACATTTTTAATACTTATCCTATGCTTAAACTAATATTTCATAGAGCATAAGGAACTGTCACATATGCCCCGTCATCTATATTAGAATTAATTTTCAACGAAAAAGAAAAATTCTGAACTTAATAAAAAAATGTAAACAATATCATTCACCTGAATAATCATATAATGTCTTGTAATACTTAAGTTTAGCTTAGTAATTAGTGTAAGATATGTTTTAACCTGAAAACGAGTGAGAAAATGATGTACAACACCTGTTAAATTGCCACCACAGAAACAAGATAACTCATTGTTCAAAAAATCTTGGCTAAGATGTAGAACTTGTACTGCCCTTACTTGATTTTTTTTAAAGATTTTTTGCTTAAATGTATCCACGTAAAACACATCACATTGACATGAGCCCCCTTTCCCTTTCTTTAAATGACCAAGAAATCAATTTCACTATAGGAAATTGCAAAAATAAACTCGCTCAAAGCTTTCACATCTTTACTTCAAAATGCCACAGAGCCGTTCTGTGATATAATGCGTCTATGTTATTCAGAGGGGTAACCCAATAGGAAGTCACTGTAACCTTTCAAATATTTTCCTTATTCGATAAATTTTGTCAAGCGATTTTGCAAATTTGGAGACAACAATGCAAAATTGCATATTTATAAAATAATGATACTTAATTTGTTTTTCATTAGATGCCGATATATGCATGATCTCGTATTTTACCATTTTATAAAATTCGAAGTTTCATTCGGCAAATTAAAAATATTCCCCCCTCAAAAAACTGCAGTTCCAGATGCCCTTCATATTAGCTGTTGTAATCGGTCGGCTACGATTTTTTTTTTTTTTAATTAACTAAGATGAATTTTGTCCTGCAATGTTAAAAAAAAAAGTCACTAAAACAGTTTATCCAGTTTTAAAATTGTGTGCTGTTAGCACCATTTTAACCTAAGTTGCAAATTACAAACATTTTTTCTTTACCACTAGCCCCATGCGATTTAAATATTTTTTGCCATTCATCTATGCTACCCTCGTATTTGGAGAAAGCTATAAATTTGGCAGGGGAAATTTTTTTTTAATGTTTTCATCCAAGTAACGTTAAAAACATACCACGACATACTTCTCTAAACCAACATGAACGAAATATCCTAGAAAATATTTTAATTTTACAAAATCGGAAGTATAATTTAGGAATAAGTTTAGGAAATAAACATAAACATGACATCCTGCTCTTAGTGTAGTTTAGTTTATTATAGTGTGTCAGACGATAAGTGTCAAATACCCTCTAGTTGGGTCTCTATATATATATACAGGGTGTCCACTCCAATCGTGGACCAATAGCTAATTTCTAAACCGTTAGAGATAAGCATATAGTTGATTTAGGAAAAAATCTCCAAATTATGAAAGGAATTTTGGGTCTATTCAATGTTTTTCAAAAAATCAAATTTTGAAAGAGTTACGAAATTTAAATTTTTATACAGCCCCCCAGTCCTATCAATCATATTTAGTAAAACATTTGTGACACTGTAACGTTTAAAACTAAAAAAAAATCACTCTTCTATCACAAAAATTGACCGAGTTATGACGTTTTGAAAAATCAAGATTTTGAAGGATTTCGCATACGGTCCCTTAAGCGATCGCTCGATGACGTCATGAAATAATGCAAAATCTTGATTTTTCAAAACGTCATAACTCGGTCAATTTTTGTGATAGAAGAGTGATTTTTTTTTAGTTTTAAACGTTACAGTGTCAAGAATGTTTTACTAAATATGATTGATAGGACTAGGGGGCTGTATAAAAATTTAAATTTCGTAACTCTTTCAAAATTTGATTTTTTGAAAAACATTGAATAGACCCAAAATTCCTTTCATAATTTGGAGATTTTTTCCTAAATCAACTATATGCTTATCTCTAACGGTTTAGAAATTAGCTATTGGTCCACGATTGGAGTGGACACCCTGTATATATATAATATATATATATATATATATATATATATATATATACTAGCTGACCCGGCGAACTCTGTTCCGCCTTAAAGGCAATAGATAAGAAAACTTTTTAGTTTATTAAGTTTTTTATTATTAGAAAATACAAAAAAAATTAAGTACCTACATTAATTATTCATTATTGTTTCTGTATTTTAGTACATAGGTTTCTCTTCACTAAAGTACCTTGTGATGCACAACATTTTTTGTTTTATTATCAGGCGTAAAAAGAAATAACGCAGATGGTCTTCCGACCCGTAAACATGCCACATATAATTGACCATGGGAATACCAGTGATGTTCTAGATTCAAACCACAAACTTTTAAGGATTGGCCTTGTGATTTGTTAAAGGTCATGACAAATGCAAGACGGTTTGGAAATTGTAGTCTTTTAAATTCAAACGGCATATCGGTTGGGATCATCGGGATCCTAGGAATGAGCAATCGTTTCTGACAGCTTATCACATATAAATTTCAAGGGAAGTAACGCGTTTGTTTCTAATTTATTTCACGAAAAAGTCAAATAACACTCAACGCACCGCTAACTTACAACCTGTTAACTGCGTTCCGGAACCTGCCAGAACGTGTGCTTTATGTCGCTCAGCCATGGAGGTGTCAAAAAAGGCTTAGTAAAAAGGCTTAGTCAATAAGACAGTTTTTCTATTTATGTAACTGACACATATAAATTATAGCCTATGTCCGTCTCCTGGCTCTAAGCTACCTACCCACCAATATTTAGCCATATCGGTACAGCCGTTCTTGAGTTATAAATAGTGTAACTAACACGACTTTCTTTTATATATATAGATATATATATATATATATATATATATATATATATATATATATATATATATGTTTTCCAAATAGCAGAATTTGGAAGCATATGCACGAACAAATTTCAATTTCCATTAGAAAAAATTCCTTGACGAGGGAAATTCCCAATATTTGTGCTAAATTTAAAGTTCATGAATGTAGCAAATGTTACTGAATGTAAAAAAGTAAATAAAAAAATTAGTAAATGTTTTGAGGCGAAAATGATAATGATGATAGTATTCGCTAGTAGTACTACCTATTTCTTGCACATTCCATTTCTTTGAAATTTTAATATTAATATAAATACTCACTCCAGTAAATAAACTCGAAGTCTTCACTTTTCATAAAAAAAGACTTTTAATTACATATATCCAAGAAAATAAAATATTGTTCTCTGTCAACATCGGGCGAGAAAAACCAACAGCATAGTTTCTTTAAAAATATTCCAACTAAATAACGTATTTCCGTTACCATTGCCACGACAAGAAAATAATAGAGAAAGCAGACGATAAACAAATTAAATCGTACAAATAAATACAAAAATTGCAGATGATCATGAGTAAATATTAAATGAAAAATACAGCAGACGATAAATTAACAAAAGCAGAATCGCTACCGAAATTGAAATTAGGATAAATTCAAGAAGTTTAACGTTTACTTTTGTGCTAAAAAATGATATAATCAGCAAAAACAAAAAATTGCAAACGTTTTATAGACTTGTTTTGGCACACGAAATGGAACTTCTTTTTCAATGCAGAAAACGCTCTGAGCTTTTGAATTAACAACAGCATAGAAAATACACATAAATGAGAGTGGGGAAAAATCACTCAATATAGAGAGTAAAAATCTTTTTAAAAAGTACGAATTTAGGAATACTTTTAAAAAGTAAGAAAAACCTTAATACAAGTGTTTTTAAAAAAGTATGCATTATTTGCAGTTAAAAGATTCTTGTACTGAGTTTTACGCACCCAAGTTTATCGTTCTTTCTTCAATATTATTTCATCAAATTTTGATTGCTTTTACTGTTAATTCCATGTATCGAAATATATCATAATTTTGACAACTCGTTATTGAAATAAAACTAAAAAATCTAACTTCATCTCTTTTTACAGTGGACTTAATTTAATGGAAGTCTCCCCATTATCTTTCAATTTCGAAGAGCCAATTCAAAAGTTCCCCAAAACTAAAATCATCACTGTATTTTCATATTCTGCTATATTATGTTCTGTAAATTTATGTTTTTACATATACAGTGGCTCACAAAAATGTTCGTACACTTACACTTTTCAATGAAATAGAGCTTTTTTCGTTACTTGAAATTAATATTTCGGAACGGATGTTTAATAGTAAGATTTATAATCTATATTCTTAACAAAACTACATGAAATATTTTAATAATGTAACGAAACTTGATTTTTAAGAAATTCATTTGCAGAAAGTATCAAAAAATTGATCTCACATAAGTCTTCGTACACTTTAAAGAAATATTTGCATATTTGTAAATAATGTAATTTTTAATTGTTTTAACATTTAGTAGGTTATTCTTCAGTGTCTACAACAGTTTTCAAACGTCTGGGAATAGTTTTCGTTAATTTTCTTTTTTTTTGTGATTTCTGAGTCAGTGTGAGTTTACTCTTCGATCATTATACTGCTTTTAGTTTGCTTTTCGTTTTAACGTCGTGTTTTGGCACTCTAACCTCCAGTTTTCTCCAATTATGTTCCATTGGGTTTAAACTGAGCTTAAAGGAGACTTGGGTGGTATTTATCAAAGTTTTGGACAGTTTTAGAGACATCAAAAACGAACGTTAAAAGCCGTGTGCTTCTTACAGTTACCTTGGTAAGAAAAGCAAGTTGCTTCCAGTGCCCAAATTTTGGGCCGATAATTTTAAATTGTGTTGGAAAATATTTGAATAAACAGTATGATTTATTACTCCATCAATAAATATAATATTATTAAGTCCTGCTGCTGGCAGGCACCCTTACACAAGAGCTTCTCTACCACCTCGCTTAACTGTTCCTGGAATTAAATTCCTAACTGTTTCCTTAATTTATAATTATCGCAAAAACGTTAAATTTTTTTTATCTGAAAATATGGTGTTATTCTAAAACATTTTGGGCTTATTTTCATTTATTTTGTGAAGAAAAGTTTTATGTTATTTGCACTAGCAAAACATTTTCTGAGGTTAGAGTGCCTAAGTAGTCCAGCTGTTTAGAAGACTGGGCGAACTTTTTCAGTTGAAATTGAAACATAAAATGCTTCCTTAAATTCTGCAGAAACTTTTACAGCTCTCAAGCATAGGTTTTTCATGAGTTTGCTAACTATAAATCTCAAACAACGTGCTGCTGGCTTTGCCAGTTGACCCTTTCTTGTCTAGGTTTTGCTCCGATTTTTTTCTTCAAAGCATTTTATCACATACTACACTAAGGAATGATATAAATTAACTAATTTAGAGATATTTTGAGCTGACTCCCTACTATTATGATGAAAAATAATCCCATTTTTAGCGGTGTCTGTGTTTTTTTACGAATACAAGACATTTAAAAATAATTAGTAGATTACTTCGGAGTAAAATAGCAAAAAATTAAAGTCAAATGCATTTTAAGTGTCGATACAATGCAAGAATAATGAAAAAACCACAGATGTGAACTTAAATCAGGAACTTTTCCGAAAATATTGCAATGTACGAAGAATTTTGTGGCGTTATTTATGTCTCTTCGTTTTTTGGCCCATTTAAAAAAGAGAATGAGTCAATATAAAAAAAAAATACAGGATTTTATTCAGAATGACTCAGAGATGATGTGAAAAAATATTGACCTTCATATTCAAATACAGTTCCAGGGAATTTTGGTTTAACTACAAGTTTTTAAGGTGTACAAGTACTTTTGTAAGCCACTGTATACGTCTAGTATTTTGTAAGATGACATATACAAAATAACTTCGTACTAAAAAAAAAAAAAATACGGAAAAGAAAAGTAGATCTGGACAGGTTGTCAAAAAATTGATATTGTCATGACGATCGATATTTTGCCCTCATTCAATGCATGTTTTTTGTTGTTTTTCTCGTCTCTTCTATAGTAAGGCTAAATTATTTGAAACCCATTTTACATATTTCCAATTTTGATTATCTTTGGTGATGTGAGTAGTTACCTCCTTCCTTAATAGCCGTAGTATTTGTTTTTGTGTTATTACCTATAAAATACATAATTTAGTTTTCTATAACTAATAATTGTTTTTTGGATCTTTTCAGATAATGTTGCTCTCTGTAAATCTGTTTATATCAATATGCTTTAGTCTCAACATCTTTTGTAATTTGTGTGATGCTGTACAAACGTCAATACTAAGTAGTAAAAGCTCTATAAATCCTCCTGCCATTTTAAGTAAGTTTATGCATCATTGTGTGTGTGCTATGTTTGTAACTTTAGATGCATATTTTTTGGTTTATATTGCTGTGTGTTTTTTCCTATACTTCATTTATTTACGAAAATAAAATTTAGATTATATTTTAAGTAACAAATAAAACAGACATTTTTATGAAACATTGAGAAATTTCTCATTTTATAGTTATGAAGCTTAAAATTCGTTTCTAATGTTTCTCAGACATTTACTATCTTAATATTTCTCTGAAGCATAAAATACATTTTACCTGTTTAATTTTGATGTTTTTATACGATTATTTCCCGAATTATAAAATTTTAGAAGTTTTAGTTCCATGGTGAATGTGTATTGTGTATGGGTCATTCCACGTCAAATGATCCAAAATTTGAGAAAAATTTTACCTTACATTTTTGGATTTTTTTCTTTTTGGCTCATGAATTGTACCCCTTGAGGTAATCAAAAGTCTCAATTTTTAGATTTTTATCTCTATTATTTTTTCATTTATGAGACTTTGAACTTTGGAAAAACCTTCGTTTTTCCATGAATAAGGGCACATAAAAGGGACCATAACTCGGCACCAAATATAGATAGAACTATTTGGTAAATGGCATTTTAAAGTACGTTAGTTGCCGCTTAATCTGATATGCAACATGACTAATTTGACAAAAAATTTCTTTTTCAAAAAATGAAATTTAAATTTCAAATTTAAATTTCTCGAAAAACATATAATGAATTTTTTTGAAAAAAATCTCAAAAATTCTTGTGTATTTTATCTATGTTTGTACAAATTTTTAGATTGGGATCTCAATGGGATCATATTTTTTTGAATTTTTGAATAAAACTGTATAGGAAAAAAATGATATTTTTTAGATTCTATTTATTTAAATACTAAGTTATCTTGCTTGTGATGGTCTAAAAAGTAGTAAACAAGCATGAATATGTTTAAAGTGAGCTGGCATGAGCTTATAGATTTGTCAGGTTCACCTCCCTCCCCCTTCCTTCCCTGCACAACCACTTTTTTTTAATTCAAAACTGTTCAAAATGTTTAAAAAAAAAAAAAAAAAAACAAAAACTCTTTGATACAAAATGAATAGTAAACTTATTTAAAGTTGATAAATGGGTTTCCTTATAACTAGATGAAGTATCCCCTCCCCACTCAAATATACCATTCACACTATACTAATATGACATCTCATCTGGGGATTGAATTGAGGATTATTTTCACTCTAGGTATATACGTATATTTTTCAGACGAAGTGTTTCTTTTTCGATCCGAACTTCAAACTGTACTTCCATTTAATATCTGAAATTTAATTTTATGATTCATTTCATCTTCTACCCCAGCACCAATCTTTAATTTTGAAGGGAGGAAATAAATGGGTCTCCCCAAGACCATAGCAAACAGCAAAATAGCACTGTTTCTCCTTGTTCTCATCGTTTTTTCTATTCTTTTCTCACAAAACTGAAAATAAATCGCAATATCAGATCATATGTCTGTGTCCCCATAACTATCTTTCCACATTATCTAGTGTGCAACTGTTATTTATTTTTTTTAATTGTTTGTGTTCTTTTTCATTTTGTTGTAAAGGAAAGTAATGCGTCAAGATATATCAATATACATATATTAAACAAACACTGCTTTTTTGATCACAACCTCTCATGTTTAACTGCTGTACAGATTGCTCCTCCCCTTTTCCTACCTTCCCGCTCCAAACTTTTATTTTTTTATCATCCCGTCTAACCCCATTTGAAAGCCTTAGTCTCTACTGATGTCTGGTAGTGTTTCAGTTTGTTCTGTTTGTTACTCTTTCCTATTAGCTCATGAGCTTTGTCCAATAAGAGAAGGGAAAGGCAGTTATGGGGACTGACATATAACCTGATACTTTGATTCCTTTTCAGTTTTGTGTGAAAATAATGGGAAAACATTATGAGAACAAGGGGGAAACAGTGCTATTTTGCTGTTTGCTATGATCTTGGGGTGACCCATTTGTTTCCTCCCTTCAAAATTGAAGATTGGTGCTGGGGGAGGGGATGAAATGAATCATAAGTTTAAATTCAGATATTGAATGGAAGTACACTTTGTGAAGGTCGGATTGAAAAAGAAACGCTTCGTCTGAAAAACAATATCTACCTAGGGTGAAAATAATCCTCAAATCAATCCCCAGGTGAGACGTCATATTAGTATAGCGTTAATGGTAAATTTGGGTGGGGGAAGGGTTGTACTTTGCCTTGTTATAAGGAAGCCCATTTACCAACTTTAAATAAGTTTACTGTTCATTTTGTTGCAAGGAGGTTTTTTTTAGAATTTTAAACAGTTTGGGGGAAAAATGGTTGGGTCAGGAAAGAAGGGAGGGGGAGCTGACCAATCTACAAATTAATGCTAGCTCACTTACCTAGAATAAAAATAATAGTCAATTCAATCCCCAGGTTAGACCTCATAATAGTACAGCGATAATAGTATATTTGGGTGGAGGAGGGGGATACTTCGTCTAGTTTTAGGAAACCCATTTACCAACTTTAAATAAGTTTACTATTCATTTTGTATCAAAGGGTTTTTTTTTTTAACATTTTGAACAGTTTTGAATTAAAAAAGAGTGGTTGTGCGGGGGAGGAAGGGGGGAGGGGGTGAACCTGACAAATCTATAAGCTCATGCCAGCTCACTTTAAACATATTCATGCTTGTTTAGTACTTTTTATACCATCACAAGCAAGATAACTTAGTATTTAAATAAATAGAATCTAAAAAATATCATTTTTTTCTTATACAGTTTTATTCAAAAATTCAAAAAAATATGATCCCATTGAGATCCCAATCTAAAAATTTGTACAAACATAGATAAAATACACAAAAATTTTTGAGAATTTTTTCAAAAAAATTCATTATATGTTTTTCGAGAAATTTAAATTTGAAATTTAAATTTCATTTTTTGAAAAAGAAAATTTTTGTCAAATTAGTCATGTTGCATATCAGATTAAGCGGCAACTAACGTACTTTAAAATACCATTTGCCAAATCGTTCTATCTATATTTGGTGCCGAGTTATGGCCCCTTTTATGTGCCCTTATTCATGGAAAAACGAAGGTTTTTCCAAAGTTCAAAGTCTCATAAATGAAAAAATAATAGAGATAAAAATCTAAAAATTGAGACTTTTGATTACCTCAAGGGGTACAATTGATGAGCCAAAAAAGAAAGAAATACAAGAATGTAAGGTAAAAAACGTTGGATCACTTGACATGGAATGACCCGTATGCATTCTCATCTCTCCGTTGTATAACAAGACAACTTGAAGCTTGCAATGTAATAAGTTCAGATTATTATTATAACCTTTTTTTTTGTAAACTGCATAAAAATCACTTGCATAATTCTGTACCTCGGAACCAGGCTAACGTAAGTCCATTTTCGTCATTTTTCGGTAGAGGGGAAAAACGATTGTCGAATACATCGTTTTTCCCCTCTACTGAAAAATGACGAAAATGGACTTACGTTAGTCTGGTTCTGAGGTACAGAATTTAGTGCTGAAAAAGTGATTACTAAGTTTTAGCTCCGAAAACCATCTTTCTTTTTCTAACATTAAAAATATACTTATATTGAGGGGGAAAATGCATTTCATGAACTATAGTAATACCAGCACTGTATAGACGTCGTATGGATATGTATGATGCTGAATTTTTTCTCTCAAAAATTCCTCAATTTAAACACAATTTCGTGTGAATTTTTATATGAAGTTTGAGGAGTAACATGAGCAGTGAGCACCCGATCTGATTCGATGAGTTTAGTTCAGCTTTTATAACGGATGGCAAAGCTCGCACTTGTGATTGTAAAATCCCAAGTGTGATTTTTTTTCTTTTAAGTCATTTTTTGAAACAAACTGATTGTTAAAGTCAAAACTATTTTGGCGTTTTAATTTCCGATAAATATTTTATTTACTTCACACTTGTGAAAACAAACTTTCTCTTTGTTCATATTCATTAACCTAAATACATTTTTTCATTATGACATAATATATTCAACTGCTCTTGAATTGTGTCACACACATTTTTCCGCGAAAACTAGAAATTCAAACATCTCTCTAAAAAGGATTTCAAAACAATTTTATTGAAAAGAGGTAGTTACTACTTTTGACCAAATTTTATCTAAAAGAGAATCTAGAGCGAAACATGCATCAGAAAAGTAATACAAACTCTGACAATATTTTAAATGTATGTTAAAGTCATTGCTTCATTGTTTCATGCTGTTTGTTTAATGAATGTAATTTATTGCGAGCTGTCTTGCTTATTGCTTTGACCATAGACCTCTAAGATATGGTCAGAACAATCGAAACTACCTCTCAGTTTGCCAAACAGCCCACATATCCTAGATTGCGTGATGAAAAGCTATTGGCTTCGACCGATCTGCCGGAAAAAGCAGGAAAAAACTAGTAGTGCACTTGACACGTAATCTGATTGTCGCTTAGCAATAAAGCGATAATTTGATTTTTCATACAATTGTGAGTAATGTCAGTGTTTCCCATTTTTCGAAAATATTCAAGTTTAAAAACATGGGAGGAATTACATTTTTTTTCTAAATTCTGACTTATTTTCTTTCTTAAAAAAACTATTAAAAGACATTCAGTCGCTGTTTCATTTCCGCTGCTGACATTACTAGTGGATAAAACGCTTGGAGCAAGGGCACTTTATACGCGAGTCCTTCATTTTGGATCGTATTTTTCTTTGTTACAGGGCTATTGTTACCAGAGATCCAAAATGACTGATGCGTCGGCCCGGCTTTGAACCAAAGTTTCTTCATTTGTGACATCATAAGAGTAATTTGTGACGTCACCTCACTTTGTTTCAGAAATCGGACATTTGAAAACAATAATTAAAAATAAATTGTTGAGAAAATGAAAGTGTTTTCTGGTCCCATGTTTTTTGCTTATTCTGTCGATGTCAGTGACTAAAAGTAGTAGGGAAATGTGGCGCAAAGTGAAATAGTTGGGATAGATGACCCATTTCAAAATGAACGCATCGTAAAATTGTTCTGAAAATTATTGTACACAAAGATTGAATAATGTATTTTGTATGATAACTTGCGTTGAAATATTATTTTTCATTTTTGGCAGTAATCTTGCACCTGGGTCATTCCAGCGAAAATGGTACAAATCATGTCCGAGACTTTAGAATTTTGTAAAATCAATTTTAATAACTACCACCCATTAAGTGTATTTTTTATTGGTTCTCCATTTAGTTTTGTGCCATCAAGTATCAATTGATTAGGTATAATCCATTTAGAAAGGACACAAAAAAATTATATTTGTCAGAACAAGGAGAAAATGACGTGTCCCAGCTTCAAATTGCTAAAATTTTAAATGTGATTTAAAATTAAACTGAAATGTAACAACAAAATAAATTACACTGCACTGCTTCTGAAACTGCACTCTTCTGAGATGCTTCTGAAACCATTTCTGCAGTTTATTAAGCAAATGAAAAAAAAAAATCCCCAAAAAACACTATTATTTATTCATGTCCCTAGATTTTCTATGTTTCGAATTGTCCACTCTGTTACAAGCCTTTTGGAAATAAAATAAACAATTGCATTCAATCTGATATATTTTTAAAAATATATAGGTAGTATAACTGCCGTGATTAGCTTGCTACATTAAATTATGTAGTCAACAACCAAGGTGAACTTAATTCTTTTCTTATGGTAGTTAATTTGAACTGTTGTGTGTCCACTCTGTTGCAGTCGATTTCATGATGAAAAAAAATAGATTTTTTCTTGAAATTGCAGACAGACTTAAAGTTTTAGGCTGTTTATTCCACTTTATGCTTGTTCTGTGATTCCAACTTTTCTTTTTGATTATAAAGATATTTTTAAAGGCTTATTTGTCCACTCTGTTACATGGCCACTCTGTTACAAAAAGTGATCAAAATATTTAAAATCCTTTCATAAATGAGTCATGCACTAGTTATTTACACTTCATTATACACAAATAAATGGAAAGTCAATAAAAAAAAATATGATTAGTTGGTGGAAATTATTTAAATTGATAATATTAAGTAAGAGTTTCAGACATGATTTGTACCATTTTCGCTGAAATGACCCACCTTCAAAAAAGGTAGCAATTTTCCACATTAAAAAACCATGGGGCAAAGTGAAAAATGCAATATTTTTACTATGAAAAACTTTCTATTTTATGATTAACAGTAATTTTCATCAAATGGACATGTAAACAAACAAATAAATGACTTTTTAATGAAAAATGAACGAATAAATAAATGAAAAAATTAATGAACTCATTATTTTATGAGAAAAACAAATGAGTGAATAAAATAGAGAACGAAAAAAGAAATAAGTGAATTAATAGGTGAATGATTATGACCTATATTTAAATTTTATGAAACTTATTGGTATAATTTTACTTTTAGATCGATCTGTGTTCACTATCGTAAGATTCCTAAACATCCCCTGTTCTTCACCAAATGGGCAACTATCTGGTGTGTGCTTTTCTCTCAATGACTGTGTTCGATTGCAAGGAACTCAAATAGGAACTTGCGCTTCAGGCTTTGGAGTGTGTTGCATATGTATGTTTCTTACTTAATAGTATAACGTTTTATATTAATAATACTTTTCTTTTGTTTCATTGTTAAACATTGCTTGATATTTATAGCAGTTTTATATATATTGAATATATAGCTGTTTGTTAAATTAATAGAGCTGTTACGAATTGCTTCACAAAGACCAATGTATTTTAATAACCAATTTCAAAATTTTACTTCATACTTTTGGTTCTGATATGAGCAAAATCAACTTTCTATTATAAAAGAAACCTTTTTCTCTTATGATTTTTTTTTTTTTGCCATCACGAATGATTTCTTAGCTGTAGTTTACTATGACTTTCTGCGGAGCATAAAAAAAATTATGTTAAAAAATGGAATCCAAAAACTGTTTTTTGTCAAAACAAAAAAAAAATTATCGTTCTTTATTTACTGTCTTTTCCAACTCAAATATTTTTACTAAGAATTCTTTACATTAACCTGCTTTTCTAGTTTCTTGTACAGCTCATTTTAAGGAAAACGAAAAAAAGATTTTTTTCATTAAACATTGCAGTTTCTTAAATTTTGAAATATAGGTTGAAAAATATGTGTAGTATGCTTTGACTACAATATTGTAAGATCTAGGATTAAATCATTACTTTCTTAATGATGAGCAAAAATTCCCATGACGTGCAAGAACTATAATTTGAAGTATCAATTTTTATTAGTCCATTTTTAATTTTTAAAACTCCATAACGGTGCAAATGTCATTTAATTTGACAAAACATCTATATAAATATTACATCGGCACTTTCAATTAATCTTGCAAATACTATTAAAACTTTTACTGTTCAATTCCTTCAAAATATTTAAACATAAGCAAGGAAACCTTTCTCATCGATAACTTTATCTTTTGACTTCTTCGCAGTCCAGAGAACTTGCGGCACCGCAACTAATCAAAATTTCACTCACTTCACGAATCCTGGATTCCCTCAAGAAATCTCAGAATCTGCGGACACCTCTTGTTCGCTAACTCTTCTGAGGCCCCACAAAGTACCCATTTGCCAGATAAGACTGGATTTCTTGGAATTTGACTTAGCCAAGCCCACAGACGGAGATTGCTTGGATGATAAGTTTACTGTTGCCGGAAATAACCTCAACGCACCAGTTCCGGCCTTATGTGGTCGCAACGTCGGACAGCATAGTATGCCATTGATTTTATGATTATTTTTCAGTTATCGAAAACTTATGTTTATACGCTACACTGCAAAAAATGAACTGTTTTTTTTTACAGAAAAATACTGGCAGCAGCGGTTCCAATTTAATACCGTAAAATGCACAGTAATAAACTGTAAAACTAGCAATTTTACAGTTTCTTACTGTAAAGCTAGCAATTTTGCAGTTTATTGCCGTAAAATTTAACTGTATTATACTGTAAAAACAACAGTATAATACTGGCAGCAGACTTTCCACTTTAAAACTGTGAAATGCACAGTAATAAACTGTTAAATTAGCAATTTTACAGTTTATTACTGTAAAATTGGCAGTTTTACAGTTTATTACTGTAAAATTGGCAGTTTTACAGTTTATTACTGTAAAATTGGCAGTTTTACAGTTTATTACTGTAAAATTGGCAGTTTTACAGTTTATTACTGTAAAATTGGCAGTTTTACAGTTTATTACTGTAAAATTGGCAGTTTTACAGTTTAGTACTGCAAAAGTAGCAATTTTACAGTTTATTACTGTAAAATTAGCAATTTTTAGTTTATCACTGTGAAGTTAGTTGTATTATACTGTAAAAACAGCGTTCATTTTTATAGTGTACCGACTAGTTATTTTAAACGAAGGAAAGTGGGTTAAAATGAAACTTGTATGTAAAAATACTGTGTATAACAATAAACCTGTCTATAAGGATATATTCTCTATTCCAGGCAAAAAATTATCATTTACATGAGGTATTTTCAACCTGCCTAAAGCGGTAATCACATTTCTGATGAACCTTTACATAACGATAGCTATTTACCACCCATTTTTCCTTTTTTAAAAACTATTAGTTAAATAGGAGGTAATAAAAGATAGAAGCATAATGTGCTAAGAAAACTCGAGACAGTTGAGGAAAATCTAATCTGTAGTTGCATCTAATTGGTAAAGAATTAAAACAAGTTGATACTGAAAAAACTTTGGAATCTCTTTGTCAACCGTAGCCACTTTGAAAAAAATCAACAGCTTTGGAAATGCAGTTGGAAAGAAATAAGTGGACACACTGTTAAAAAATTTCCTGAAATTTTACGGTAAAAGTTACTGGCATCCATGTTGCCAGTAACTTTTACCGTAA
The DNA here is from genome assembly GCA_038373865.1 of Uloborus plumipes. NCBI lineage: Eukaryota > Metazoa > Arthropoda > Arachnida > Araneae > Uloboridae > Uloborus > Uloborus plumipes. The sequence continues at coordinate 74,144 of JAXGGA010002328.1, read as the reverse complement.
AATATTTTTTTACTGTAAAATTTTACGGAAGAGAAAACAAGAATCAAAAACCACGAGATACGAACGACAAGGATCGAACCCGGGACCCAATTTCTTTACACTGCTTTACTATCCACGATACCAGATGAGACACATCAAAAGAGCGGAAATAGAGTGTCATCTGCATCTCACAGTAAGTCACGTGGTGACCAATTGGCGCTGCAATATCGCAACTTTTTTATCGGTACAATTCACTGTAAAAATTTTCTGTACCGTAAACGCTACATTTTACAGTAACATTTATCATAAAAGTTTCCTGAATTTTTAAAAGTGCACTAAATCAAAGCATGGAAAATGTGCCGTTATAAACACCAATTGATATTTTTTCATTACATAAAAAAGTCTCTTATATTGATAATAGCGGTGATGTATTTACCTAGTACGTATAGCTGCATTAAATTTGCATTTCCATTTATTATACCCGATAAAATTGCTAAATGGTTAAATTAGTTATTTTTAAACTACTATTATGCTTTTATGTATTATATAAATTTTAAATTACTTGAATCCAGTTCGTTTAAAGTGAAATTCAAAATAATATATGCACTGGATACGTGAGGAAGGGGGCGGGGAGTATTTGCATAAATGCTTAAACTGTCTATACCTATACCCTGTTAAAACATATTTTTTAGGTCCTAACAGTATCCTTATACACAGGTTTTACGCATTTCTCTTTTTATGACATTACCCTTAGTTATGAAAATACATTTTTAACGTTCAAAAGTGTAATAAACAGTTACTTTATTTTTCTTCCCATGGTCTGTCACTGAAGTGAATTAAAGTTATTTTCTTAACAGTTCTACCTTCCAATAAAAAATATATATTATTTTTTCCAGTGTTCATTCATGTAGACAATACTTTTGGGCCCACTCATCTGACTGTGTCAACGAGAGGTCTTGGGAGAAGAAAGTGGAACATAAAAGTATCCTTCATTGAGTGCAACAATCCCTCGAGAGGTAAAATTTTATTTTAAAAAATAATGAAGTATTTCCGAAATGTTTGGCGTGGCTTAGATAATTAATGTTGATATCAGTTTATACTTTGAACAAATTCACTACTTCTATGCTTTTTATTAGACGACCATTATTTTTATCTGTTGTTCTGTTATTTAAATGCCCATGTGTGATTTGTAAGTACTTTAGTACTAAATTGGAAATGCTTCAAATGTTAGGTTTCTTTTTTTTTTTTCTTTTTTTTTTTTTTTTTTTTTTTGCAACAGGTTTTCGTTCATATCGATAACCTTTCCCTTATAACAAAAATGATCTCTTTTCAATTCTGCATCATCACTTCTAAGCTCAACATTAATATAATTTCCATTTCTTTTGCGTTTTCTAAACTACTACACTACATTTAAACTAATTTGTAAAATTAAAACTCGATAAATTAAATTGACATAAATCTGTATGAAATTGGTTCAAGCAACGATAAAAAGAGGAATATATTTCTAAAGAAAGGTACTCAGGATTATCGATTGCTTTTTAGGAATCAAAACAAAAACCAATCCGTTCTGGAACATTGGACGCAATTCTCTGACGCAAAAAAGAGTGGATCGAAAACATAAATTCATTACCAAAATTACCTTTACTCTCAACATTTCAATTTGAATTCATTTTATTCTGCACAGATGAAATAATCTATTTTACATCAAGTTAATTTACTATTATTTCTTTTCTTGTAAGCAAATGCAGTAAATCTCAAAAGTTTCTCGAAAAGTTTTAGTTTTATCAAAGATTATTAAGCTCACAACATTGTAAAGCATTTTAAAATCCGCAAAATAAAATTTTAAAAAGTAATAACAGTTTCTATTATCAAAGACATTGAATTACTAAAGGAGTGAAGGAAATATAGTCAGAAATATGCTTTCAGACAAAATATAGCTTTTGAGATAAAAACGCTTGGAAATATAGTCGAAGCACAGAGTTAACTTTTAGAATTGCTCCTAATTTTTTTTGAAAAGGCAGTATAGTTATGGATGCCACATTTTAGTTTAATGCGGAACATATGGCTTGCGTTCATGGGGTTAAAGCATACGTATGATTATTTTAATTAAAAGCAAAATAGGTAAATTAAAGAGTTAATAAATTTAATGAGCTATATTTATTAACAGTAATGCAACCAAAAAAAATATTGAAAATCATTTTCACTTCCAATGCCGTTTTTATTTTACCGTTTATTTTTTTAAGTATATACAACTATATGAGCATAATGAAGAATAATAAATATGCTCATACATTTAGTCTAAACTTTCGCTTAACAGTTTCATAAGTTATCTTATGCAAAAAATGTACAAATACTAATTCTCACTACAATCTGATCATTTTGATCTAATGGGCCCAAAGCTTATGCCCAAAAACCAAAAATGGATCAAAAATTTACACATGAATACTACTTAGGAATATCGTGATCCTCCGAAAGTTAACTCGCAACTCACAGTTTGAGAAACACCATTCTAGATTATAACCAAAATATTTTCATAAAAATTGCGGAAATAATAAAATAGCTTTACACGTGTAGAATTCAGGTGCCGCCTAACTTCTAGGTCTTCAGTCTGTGGCCTAAAAAGATAAAAACCTCGAGTATACCCATATATTGATTTTGTTTCTTACTCAGAATTTTTCTTTCTCGGAAGTACTAAATCTCTTCTCCTCAAGAATAGAATTCTTAAGTATGTCCCCAAGAAACCGGGCAACCAAATGCCATGTGACATCATTATGTCCTAAAAGACCCGCACCCCTACACTAAAAATACGCCCTACACGTGCTTATCATTCAGAGGAACTAATTACCTATTCCGGATCAGGTGTATATGTATGTTGCTCGAGACGCTAATCAATATTCACTTCATGAGAAGTTTTCAAGATGTATCCTGGCGCAGTCTTCGTTTAAAGTGGTCTTCAGTTTGCAGTTTTTTTCTCTAGGTCAGTAGGCTAATTAAAGGTTAGTATCAGAAACTTGAGAAAAGATAAATGGAGCTGTTACGACGAAGTTCTTGGGGTCTGAAACGGGTGTTAGCAAGCGATAAATAAGGATGCGCTAGTAACTTAACCTGAACTGAAACACCTCAAACTAACCTTAAATTTGACCCTTTATTTGTATTAGATAGTGTTTCTTCAATTGAAAACTTGCATGAAATAATAATGATTATTTATTTCCATACTGCTCTGAACATGGCTTTTTTGCTTTGGGCTAGCATTATTTTTTTTTATGCGGACTAACCCAATTCACAAGTCTGATTTCTAAAGTGTAACATCATTTGCTTCCTACAAGAATCGGTATTTATTGTTTGACTAAATTTAGTCACATATATATGAAGTAATAATATTCATAAAAACAAAACAATGTTTTTATTCAAAAAAAAACTAATAATGGCTTCAGTTGAAAGAATTTTATGTGAATTAGTTAAGCATAATAATTACAGATAACAAATTTTCGATGATATATATCAAAGCTTCTGAGTCGTATTTAATATTATGTTAAGTACTTCTACTCAAAATAGTGTAAGCTGGGCCTGAGCTGTGTAAAATTAACGTGTAATACCTACGAGGAAGTAATAGTGTTATTTATTCTCTTTCTTTTTTTTAATAAAAAGAAAATTAATTCATTTCAACTAATTCATTCTTAAATCATTTTCAACTAAATGCATTCCTAATATCAACACTAATTTAAGTATTAGTTTTAAAAAAAAACTTTGACCGAAGATTTTTTCCAAGGATGAAACGTTCTAACTATCTTTTCACTAATAACCAATTGTAAAATTACGATTTTAAAGTGAACTAGCAACTGAACGTTTACGCTTCCCATTATGAATTAGTAACCATATATAATGCTTATGAAGCTTTGACTGTCCGGTAGACGTTCTTCCTCAAATAGCTCATTAGTTTTCGAAGCATGTATTAATTTTTGAGTCCATGCAGGGGCGGCAAATAGGGGGAGCAAGAGGAGGCGGTTGCACCCCCAAATCTTTTGAGCAGAATAATAAGAAATGCGTGAACTCAATTTATATGATTCACAAATCAATGATCATATGCAAAAGGAATTAAAACAGCTCACTAATTTTCAATAATAGTTGAGGAAAGTGAATAATTTTAACACGAAAAGTTTGCGCAATAAAGTTTTGCATTATTTGAACCACCATTAATCACGTAAAATGTACAAAAATGAGAAATTATGAATTTTTCTGAGTTCCTCATATGAATTTTTGAATTTATCAAGCTACTGCATAATGTTTTAATGAACCTTTTTTTTCTTAAGATTAAATACATTTTACGATTGCTTCATTTTTACCAAATGTATTTCATTCCATACTGATAAAATTCATAGTTTACAAACTCGCCCCCTCAAGCGAAATGCTGAAATGCCGCCCCTGAGTCCATGCGTATATTAATCCCATTTTTCCCCTTAACCCTTTTTGTCCCAAATTAATTTAGCAGTGAATTTATATATATATATATATATATATATATATATATATATATATATATATATATATATATATATATAAATTCACTGCTAAATTAATTTGGGACATAAAGGGTTAAGGGGAAAAATGGGATCAATATACGCATGGACTCAAAAATTAATATATATATATATATATATATACAGGGTGTCCACTCCAATCGTGGACCAATAGCTAATTTCTAAACCGTTAGAGATAAGCATATAGTTTATTTAGGAAAAAATCTCCAAATTACGAAAGGAATTTTGGGTCTATTCAATGTTTTTCAAAAAATCAAATTTTGAAAGAGTTACGAAATTTAAATTTTTATACAGCCCCCCAGTCCTATCAATCATATTTAGTAAAACATTCTTGACACTGTAACGTTTAAAACTAAAAAAAAATCACTCTTCTACGACAAAAATTGACCGAGTTATGACGTTTTGAAAAATCAAGATTTTGCATTGTTTCATGACGTCATCGAGAGATCGCTTTAGGGACCGTATGCGAAATCCTTCAAAATCTTGATTTTTCAAAACGTCATAACTCGGTCAATTTTTGTCGTAGAAGAGTGATTTTTTTTTAGTTTTAAACGTTACAGTGTCAAGAATGTTTTACTAAATATGATTGATAGGACTGGGGGGCTGTATAAAAATTTAAATTTCGTAACTCTTTCAAAATTTGATTTTTTGAAAAACATTGAATAGACCCAAAATTCCTTTCGTAATTTGGAGATTTTTTCCTAAATAAACTATATGCTTATCTCTAACGGTTTAGAAATTAGCTATTGGTCCACGATTGGAGTGGACACCCTGTATATATATATATATATATATTAGGGTGGGCCGAAAAAACACTTTTTTTTATTTTGAATTTGTAATAGCGCGGAAAAGTTGCGAATTATGAAGATAAAAAGAAGGAAAAAAAATTATCGAAATCGGTTGATATCTTCCGATCGCGCATAAGGCCTAAAAGTTGACAAAAAATGAAAAAAACTTGATTTTCGCGATATTTTTTTTTAAATTTTTGAATTGGATGTTTTCGAAATGTAATAGTGCGAAAAGGTAACTAATTGTGAAGACAAAAAGAAGGAAAAAAAATTATCGAAATCCATTGATATCTTCCGATCGCGCATAAGTCCTAAAATTTGACAAAATATGAAAAAAAACTTCATTTTTGCGATTTTTTTTGAAAAAATTTTGAATTAAATGTTTTCATAATTTTTTCGCGCGGAAAGGATTATAATTATGAAGACAAAAAGAGGGATAAAAAGGAGGAAAAAAAATTATCGACATCGATTAATATCTTTCGGTCGTGCCTAGGGCCTAAACTTTGACAAAATATGAAAAATTTTTGCGATTTTTTGTTTAATTTTTTGAATTAGATGCTTTCGTAATGCAATAGTTTGTAACGTTTACTAATATTGCCTTAAAACATTGTGCTTTGAATTTATTTTGGTCAGTTAATATCTTCCGGTTGCGCATTAACCCCAAAGTTACCAAAAATAATAATTAAAAAAAAGTTACATTTTTTCGCGTTTTTGGTTTTTGTTGAATAATTTTTTGTGAAACAACCGTAGTATTTTTTGAGACAGACTGACAATAATATAGAAAAATAAACTACTACAGGTTCAGTCGATGTTATTCAGTTGCGAAAAGCCTTAGAAACTCTCATGCGCAGACGTCGGGCAGCAATCCAGGCAACGTCGTTCGCCTGGCTACGGCTCTCTTCCACTCCATCGCCGCCTTCCTAGAACCATGTCAGCTGTCTGCCTATATTGTTTTTTCAGTCTGCGCTTCTATGTAGTAATCGCAGTGTACTATTATTTAGTTCAATCTAGCTGTTTTGATTTTGAAAATCTTGTAGTCTTCTGTAAAGATGTAGTTTCCTGCTGTGTGTGGACTCTGTGATTTAACAAAAAGTTACGTAATACCAAGACAAATACTCTAACAGCAAGACAAATATTTGGCTGCCCCACTTTTGGCACTCCAAAGAACTGCCCTTAAACTAACTGCCTACTGGCGAAGACACCATTATTAATTTCTAGTGCCAAATTTAACCTTCCTTGAGTACGACACCTAATGATGTCCTTGCCAGTGGACGGCTTGTTTCATGGCAGCTCTTTTGGAGTACCAAAAGTGGAGCAGCCAAATATTTGTCTTGTTATTAGAGTATTTGCCTTGTTATTTGGCTCGGCAATTGTATAACTTTTTCGTTAAATCACCGAGTTCACACAGAGCAGAAAACTACATCATTACAGAAGACTACAAGAATTTCAAAATGAAAACAGCTAGATTGAACTATTTAATAGTGCACTGTGGTTACCACATAGAAACGCAGACTGAAAGAGCAATATAGGCAGATAACTGACGTGGTCCTAGGAAGGCGGCGATGGAGTGGAAGAGAGCCGTTGCCGGGCGAGCGACGTTGCTTGGATTGCTGCCCGACGTCTACGCATGACGGTTTCTAAAGCTTTTCGCAACTGAATAATATCGACTGAACCTGTGGTAATTTGTTTTTCTATCTTAGTGTCAGTCTGTTTCAAAAAATAATACGGTTGTTTCACAAAAAATTATTCATCAAAAACCAAAAACGCGTAAAAATGTAACTTTTTTTTAATTATTATTTTGGGTAATTTTGGGGTTAATGCGCAATCGGAAGATATTAAGTGACCAAAACAAAATCAAAACACAATGTTTTAAGGCTATATTAGCAAACGTTACAAGTATTGCATTACAAAAACATCTAATTCAAAAAATTAAACAAAAAATCGCAAAAATGATGTTTTTTCATATTTTGTCAAAGTTTAGGCCCTAGGCACGACCGGAGGTTATTAATCGATTCCGATATTTTTTTTTCCTCTTTTTTATCCCTCTTTTTGTCTTCATAAATGTTAACTTTTCCGCGCAAAAAAATTATGAAAACATCTCGTTCAAAATTTTTTCAAAAAAAATCGCAAAAATGAAGTGTTTTTCTTATTTTGTCAAATTTTAGGCCTTATGCGCGATCGGAAGATATCAATGGATTTCGATAAATTTTTTTCCTTCTTTTTGTCTTCACAATTAGTTACCTTTCCGCACTATTACATTTCGAAAACATCCAATTCAAAAATTTAAAAAAAAAAATCGCGAAAATCAAGTTTTTTCATTTTTTGTCAAATTTTAGGCCTTATGCGCGATCAGAAGATATCAACCGATTTCGATAATTTTTTTTTCCTTCTTTTTGTCTTCACAATTCGCAACTTTTCCGCGCTATTACAAATTCGAAATAAAAAAAAGTGTTTTTTCGGCCCACCCTAATATATATATATATATATATATATATATATATATATATATATATATATATATATATATATAAATTCACTGCTAAATTAATTTGGGACAAAAAGGGTTAAGGGGAAAAATGGGATTAATATAGGCATGGACTCAAAAATTTATATATATATATATATATATATATATATATATATATATATATATATATATATATATATATATATATATATATATTTGGTTTTTTGAGTTGGAAATACATCAAAAAAACATTTTCACCCAGTATAAAAATTTTGAAAAATTTAGGGGTCTGAGGCCCTCTGCGGCCCTCTGCGGCTCCTTAGGGCCCGCAATACAAATTTCCGATCGCCGTTACCATCTGTCGGCCTCTCAACGGAGTACACGGAGTGGTACTCAAAAGCTTCAGCATGATTTCAGCCATTTAAGATTCATAATACTAAATTAATATAAGCAGGACTTCTGAGTCCCGTCGGGACATAAAGGGTTAACTGATGTTTAAAGGGAACATGGAATATGAAACTTTTACGATTTGTGTCCGATACCTCGAGACTAACCTACCGTTATATGCTTTCTATTGCCAATGTGTCAAAAAGTAGGAACTGCTGCAGACTTGACCTCCCACTATTAGATTCTCTGCCCTCATATTATGCAACAGCCATGATTCAAATGTCTTTCTGAAAAATATTCTGAAACTTTTACGATTTGTGTCCGATACCTCGAGACTAACGTACCATTATATGCTTTCTATCGCCAATGTCTCGAAAAGGAGGAACTGCTGCAGACTTGACCTCCCACTATTAGATTCTCTGCCCTCATATTATGCCACAGCCATGATTCAAATGTCTTCCTGAAAAATATTCTGAAACTTTTACGATTTGTGTCCGATACCTCGAGACTAACGTACCATTATATGCTTTCTATCGCCAATGTCTCGAAAAGGAGGAACTGCTGCAGACTTGACCTCCCACTATTAGATTCTCTGCCCTCATATTATGCAACAGCCATGATTCAAATGTCTTTCTGAAAAATATCTGGTTTGAATTGGGGGCATTTCAAAATGTGCGTAACAAGTGGGGGAATGTGAGGCAGACTAAAATTGCTAGACAAAGTGAAATGGTAAGATATTTTCATAGTCATTTATCTAGCAATAATTTAATAAAGTTCCTAAACATATAGTGGATTCCAGTCAAAAAATTTGTAACTCTAAAGATTAGCAAACAAAATAGTACAAATCAGTATTTTAATTTGATACACAAATTGCGCTCTTTCGTCGTTTATCAAAAATATTTCTTGTTACTATGCAAGTACTTATTTAGTTAATATTAGTCATATTTTGATTTTAAATGTTCAATGCATTCAATTATATTCCTTTACTTATTAATTCCCTTACTTAGTCATTCATTCTCTTATGTTCTCATTCGTTCTTAATTATTTCACTTATTATCTTAACTATTTCACTTTGCCCCTCATTCCCATATACGTAACGTACCCTTACTAGGTTTAGAACTTAAAGCTACAAATAATAAATATATATAGTTCTTCACGTTTCAAACCAGTATGAAAAAGTCTTAAGAAAAAAGAAACATATTTTTTCTATGTTGTCTCAGTATTCGTCGATTTACCTGTAGTCAACAAAGCCTCCCTTTCAGTAGCGGCTGTGTAGTGATTAGCATAATTGCTTGTAAAGAGCTACTATTTCTGGACTGCGGGCACACGCTACTCAGCCTCTTTGGGATCAATAAACTGAGTACCAAGTTTGTTTAAGTAAGGGACAGGGTTGTTTAAAGCCTGGCTTCTAGCTGGGTTTAGGCAATTGGAATATAGTACCAACAATTCTTGAGTAAATAGAAATAGCACGCGGCTTGGCCGGAACCAATCCTAAGCAGGAGTAAATAAAAATCTTACTTTAACCCATTTATGCTTAGTAGCCTAAAAACGGGACGCTTATAAGTTGCTGCATACAAAAACCTGTAATGGGTATATCATTTTACTACAGATGTTTTTCAATAGTTAAATAGTCCTTCTTTTCGAGAAATTCAGTTAGAGCCACTATTTGGACATCAGAGTTTATTTATTGACAGCTATTTTCAGACAAATCAGTCAAGCAACGATCCAGCATGGGTAGCCACAGAAAGTAAGTTTTTTTTGCGAACTTATTGTTCATAAAATTAAACTATTTTAAAATGATTTGCTTAAAATTGACCAGAGATGCCTTCTGTAATGTTACTTTGCAAAAGAAAAGTCACGTAAGGTCGTATTTTGCTCACGTATCTGTAAAATATCCCATAAACAGGACGTTATATAAATTAATAAATATGGCAACGGCTAACTATTTTAAGCCTAAAATGTATGTAAACCATTTCAAGTAAGAGTTTTAAGCAGATAAAAATTGAAAAAAAATTGTTTAAAAAAAATTGGGCATAAATGGGTTAAATCAACTCCAGGGTATATTCCTAGACAAGTTAGGTGGTTTGTAAAATTTTTACAGATCTTGTTAAAATAATGTTGCCATGAATAAAAATTGTAGAGGATTTTGAAATATTAAAAGAAATATGCACAAAGTATTCAGTTTAATTTTTGGCTCTGAAAACAAAATAAAGTCAAAATAAAGAAATAAGTAACTGAAATTAATCCTGTAGATATTTCAAGAATGCAGTTTTGGAAAGTTTGTGAGATAGGGAAACATGCTTGTCCGTCTGCCTTTTCACAAGTACTATGTATATATATTCCAATTCGAGCTAGCAGTGAAATTTAAGTAATTATTACAAACATTGTTTGTGTTCGATAGATCTCAGCTAGGACTTTTCATTCCCGTTTTGTATGTATTTGAGTTGAACAATGCTTTGTTCAATTTCTAGTAAACTCAAAACTTTATTTGGCGCAAGCGATTTAATTTAAAACATTCGTAATTCCTGTTCTAAAAGGCGGACGTGTTTCACACACACACAAATAACCAATCTTGGTTATGCGTCTTAACGTAGATCATGTACAAAAAAATGCGTATTGAACTTTTTAAGATTGGCAGTAACACGAAACAGTATTTTGTATTTCTAGCACTGAAGTTTAAAAAAAAATAATTATTATAATAATGAGAAAATGTGCAGATTCTGTTTTTATTCTTTTGACTTTTAATGACCATTAAAAAGTAAAATAATTATTTGTTCGGAAAAATATGCAAGAGCTAACTTTGTTTTAATTAAATTTTAGGAATAAGAAAATATACTCACATTATTATTTCTGGTTTAAGTTGAGTGAATTTTAGAAGAATTGTGCATAGATATATTTTTTTACCTATCCAGACTCAAAGTTTGATACTGAGAGAACTGCTTGCTTTTAATTTGTTTATAATTTGTAAATATAACAATAACAATTTCAACAATTCAATTGTTTTTATCAATTTTATAGTTTGTTTCTCTCACTTTTTACACTTACATATTAGGAAAAAATGAACTTGAATTTAAAATGATACTACGGTTACAAAACATGTACATTGCATAAAATGAACTGTTTTTGTTATAGTATAATACTGGCAACCGAGATTCCAATTTAAAACTGTAAAATGCACGGTAATCAACTGTAAAACCAGCAATTTTAGTTTCTTACTGTAAAATTCAAAATTTTACAGTTTATTGCCTTAAAATGCAGCTGTATTATACTGAAAAAACAACAGTATAATACTGTAAACAGAGGTTCCAGTTTAAAACTGTAAAATGCACGGAATACACTGTAAAATTAGCAGGTTTGCTGTTTATTACTGTAAAATTAACATTTTTTAGTTTATTACTATAAAATTAGCTGTATTATACTGTAAAAACAACATTTATTTTTACAGTGTATACAGTAGGAATTTATTGAAATGTAATGCCACACATTTTAAGCAAATGAGAAATTTTATGTATTTTAATGTGAACTTGAATTTTTTTCATTTAATTTATTTATTTATTCATTAAAGAGAAACATTTTAGGTAACTTTCAGTTCAAGACAGTCAAAAGAATGGTGCGGCTAATATTACAAACATACAGGACAGTGCGTTCATTCAGTTCGTGACAACCATCTTGTTTTTTGTTTTAGTAAACTTTCTTCTCGCGAGTAAACTACGGGGAAAAAAAACAAGATGTCGCTTATTTACTTCTTTACAGCTATGAACATTTTAGTACAATTTATTAAGGTAAAAATCGAACTACTGCACTAAAATTATCTTTAAATGACATGATAATTGTAACTTAAAAACTGTGTTCCTCTTTACAGCTCCTCCTAACTGTCTTCAATACTTTACGGGAATTCAAGGATCTTTCTCCAGCTTCAATTATGTGCAAGAGCAATCCTCAGTCCAGAGTGGGGGGTATTTGAACAATCTTGATTACACTATGTGCTTCCGTAAAGAATTTGGCCGTTGTTCCCAGACTTACACAGCTGATAGCATTGAGAATTTCATCATATTAAATCTTAACTCCAATAACTCGCCAACTGTTGGCGCTGGTGAAGCTGGATTAGGTATCACGGAATGTCCTACGGATTTCCTTAATCTGGGTGGAGACCGTTATTGTGGAGCGAGATTAAATCCATCTAATTCATATGGCAACCCAAACAATAATGCTCCAGTAACAGGTAAATATGTGCTGTTATAATGTTGAAACAATTCAATGTATTATTGTTTAAATGCATAAGATTTGTGTCTCTTTTATTTTAGTAGATTTAAAATGAAGCAAATATAAAAAGAAAAAAACTTTCCATGCAATTCGGATAATCACTTCCCAAGTAGCACACTTCGTTTTTTAAAGGTTGTAAACTGGTTATTAAGGTTGTGACAACAGATTAAAAACGTTTATAAAACGTTTAAATGTTTTTGTGCTACCTGGGTTATGGATTTATATTTTCACGAGTACTGGATATTAAATATTCATTATGAAATTGTTCGTAGAAACCAAAATCCAACTAAATCACGAATGTATGTGGTCCTTTTTTTTTTTCTAATTTTGCATTTTGAATAAACTCCGTATTTAACTTAAATCATCATCATACTTCGAAAAAAAAGGGGGAACTGAAGTTGCGATGCCTTTAAAAAAAGATACTGGGCGCTTTTTGTATGTAAATATTTCCTCATAATATATGCTTTCTTTTTTTTGTTATTCAAATTTTTGTTAGAGTAAACCATGATGATAATTTCTCTCGTGGAAAGTTTTTTTTCATTGTGTATGACCATTATCATTTATTCATAGATGCATTGATGTAATGCATTGTTCACATCAATAGCGCTCTAAATGCATTGATACGCTATTTTTTTCTGCGTTTCAAATTTTTATTCATAAAAATGGAATTTTAACTGACAAAAGTTTTATCTTTTCTCATCAAGTTAATTACCATACAAAACAATTCATTTATCTCGTTTTCTTATGTGCAGCTCTGTTTGAATTTACATTACCACCTGTTCCTCCCTTCCCCTTAAGCCAATTTTTCATCTGAAAAAGATAAATTATAAACATTGTAAAAAATCACCAATGCTCTTAGAAAAATAATATCCAACTGATATGCCAGAGACTGGATGCAGAATTATTAAACCTCATGCGAATTATATCTGGAAATACCACGCAAATATCACATGAAAGTGCATTATCGTAATGACTAGATCGCCTCTGAAGTATGCTTTGGTTTGTCATGCTTTGGAGCAAAACAGGACTTTTTGTTTGTCGTGCTTTGGAGCAAAACAGGACTTTCGGTTTATTGTACTTTGGAGAAAAGAGGACTTTTGGTTTGTCGTGCTTTGGAGCAAAACAGGACTTTTGGCTTGTCATGCTTTGGAGCAAAACAGGACTTTGCAGTTATGTTGCTGTGATATACTCGCAAACATTGAAAACCTATTATTTTTTATTTATTTTTTATTCATGTAGTACACTGTAAAAAATGAGTGCTGTTTTTACAGTATAATACAGCTAATTTTATAGTAATAAACTATAAAAATTGCTAACTTTACTGTAAAAAAGTAAAATTGCTACTTTTACAGTACTAAACATTACAATTGCTAAGTTTACAGCAATGAACTGTAAAATTGCTAATTTAACAGTTTATTACCGTGCATTTTACAGTTTTAAACTGGATTCTCTGCTGCCAGTATTATACTGTTGTTTTTACAGTATAATACAGCTAAATTTTACGAAAATAAACCATGAAATTTCTAACTTTACAGTAAAAAACTGCAAAATTGCTAGTTTTAAACTTTATTGCTGTGCATTTTGCAGTTTTAAATTGGAACCTCGGCTGCCAGTATTGTACTATAAAAACAACAGTTCATTTTTTGCAGTGTACAAATTGAAAATACATATTAGTCTTCAAGTAGCTACTTAGCAGTTTAATAAAGCTGCAATTAATATTTAATAATGTCATTTTGCTGTAATTGAATTGCTTATAGTTCATTTGCCTTTTTCATTTTTTAGATAATTCAACAGGACCCATTATTGCAAGATTCGTTTCCGACTCAGCGTACAGTGCTGTAGGCTTCAATCTGCGGTACACTCAAAACGACTGCAACAGTTAAAAGCAAATAACCAAGAAATTTTCTCAATGCCATCGTCTAAATATCATATGATCAACTTGTTTTAGTTAGTCGTAAATTTTTCACAAATCTGGGTGCCAAAAACAATGGATAATATCGAAGTTAGCTCTTACATAAAACAACTTACAAATGTAAAGTGTTTAATTGCTAAAGTAAATAACAACAATTGTCGAAAAATATAGGGATTTTGCTATCCACTTTTTTTTCTTTATTTTTTTCAATTCATAACATTTGATTAAATTTATTACTCTTAAAGCTTTAAACTATGCACAACTTTACTTTCATAATTTTGCATGAAGAGCTGCAGAGTTTTTTTTATTATATTTAGTTATGTGTATGTTTGTTTCTACATTATTAACAGGGTAAAGTGTCAAGCACTAATTTAAAATTATCATGTATCAAGTTGTTTTCATTGCATTATTTACATTTCTTTTATTTCACTGAAGTTTTCAGTGTTTTGTTCAGAAAAATGTCATTTTATTTAATTAATTAATAAAACATTGTGTGTTAAAAGAAAAGTGTCTTTACTTGCGCATAATAATATTTTACCTTCTTAAAATAATCAAAATTTTTGAACTATACTGTGTACAATTGAAAGTGAATCAAAGTGGTATTTTACCTAAGAAGAGGAATATGTAAAATGATAAGATTAAGATGTGGGATTACTACAGCACAAAATCTTAAATTAACCATCATTTTTTTTTAATTTTGCTAAAAACTAGCAGCGCTATTTTTTTTTCCATTACATCTAAAATGATAGACAAAAACTACAATAGTAAAATTAGTAACTAAAATATTAAAGTTCTTATTAATGCTAGAGGCAAGTAGTACGCTACATTAAAAATCTGTAGTCCCTAAAAAGCTTTAAAATATGTAAAATGAAAGAACTAAATATTTAACATTTTGTATTACTTATTTTTTACATGAAAAATAATGTACCTTGATTTTTCTATAATGTGTTTTTGTATTTTACCTACGATTTTCAACTAAATCGAGAATTTATAAGTTCGATCTCCTACAGAAACTTCCTGTTACTACAAAATATTAGGAAAACCGAAAAGTAATATAGTTTTTTTTTTTTTTTTTAACAAATAAATTTTTAAAAGTTCTTATTTCAAATTAACTATGAAATTGCCCTCGTTATGAACAACATTTGCCATCTAGTAAGCAATTTTTCAATCCCGAATATGTGAACAATTATTGTTTTTTGGAGCAAAATATCCGGAAATGGCACCTTATATTCTGAAATATGAAAATGAAAGACCACACTGCTCGGGGCAAAAATTTGAAAAATCAATGAGCTGTGGTGGTCTGCTTCACACACCATACTCACCTGACGTTGCACCATCTGATTTATCTTTTTTTTATCTACTTGTAAAAAAAAACTTAAATTTTTTTCTGATATGTAAAGCATCATATCCAGACATTTTGCTCAAAAAACAGGTAATTTCTATCTATCCGGAGTTCACTACACGGCAAAAAGTTATTGATAGCGAGAGTAATTATGCTGTTGATAAAAATTAAAAAATCTTAAAAATTTATTTGTTTGAAAAAACGATGTTACTTTTCGGTTCCTCTAATGATAAAATCTGTATTATGTTAGTCAAAATTATTGAATGTCATGATTTTATCAAATAATACTATCGCATATTTTATTGCATAATATTAAGTGCTGTGAACATTTACTAAGCAAATAAATTCGGAAAGTTTAACTGTATTATCAAAACCTTGGTTTATTCTACATCAAAATAAGCCAAACTTTTTTTTAATAAATGGAAACTAAGGAAAAAAATCCTGAATTATTACAATAAAAATAGTTTGAAGAAACTAAATTTTAATTTTAAAAGACAATAATTAGTCACAATAAAAACTGAAATTACAGTGCCACGACAAAATTAAGTACTTTGTAACGTCACATACTAAATTTAAAACAAAAAAGCGCACTTGTTGTCTCAATTTCTAAACCATTCCAAGTGAAACAATTTTCTTGCTGATGCAAAATTGTCCTCAATATGCATGCTTGTCTGTCATCAAATGCACTTGACTGTACAACCAATGAGGTAGAGTTCATTTTTCACACCGAAATTTGTTTTTAACGTCTTGGTGGACATGGAAATTGAGAATACTTTAAACTGAATCCTGAGTCACTACGATTGATGTCATCAGTATGCTTGTCGTCACTTACGAAAGTCAGGACTATTGGTCCAGCATCATCTAGAAAAGAAAAAAAAGAATACCAATGTATTTATTTTTAATGTAAAGCTTTCGTTTACTAAATATTTACTTTTCATTACGATATACTACGATATAGTATAGAGCGGCTGTGCTAAGTTTAGCTATGACATACGCAATATTTACCTCAGTTTTGGGATTAAGCAAGGGTAATTGACGTTGAGTTAAAGTTGCATTACGCTCATAACAGTTTTAAAATCTTATTCCAGCTCAAATCCACGCCAATAGAGCATCCCTTTTTCACTGAACACCCCAAAAAAAGGTAAACATTGTCATAGCTCAAGTCAAAAAAGGTCATATCTCAACTTATCAGAGTCACGTTATACAAACACTTCAACTGCGTCGTCAGAAGGTGATAAACTGGGAAAAATTAATCATTTTCCTCAATCTATAACAGCTCATAGTGTAGATGAACACACTCGTAAATTATCATTTAAACACAGTATCATTTTCAGGCATCAATCGGATAATTTCACTATCATTAAAAACTGTAGCACTAAGTACATGACAATAAAACATCTTTTATTGATCTTTGTAGTAGTTAAAATAATGGGAAAAGTTTTGTGGTTCTGCTTTGGGATATTTGGAGTTTAAATAAAAAACTGGTGCTGCAACCTCGTCAACGAACATGTCTGACCGGTAAATAAACGCCAAGTTTTCTACTGCATTAACACTTAGTTTTTTTTTTTTTTTTTCTAATTGAACTTTCATTGAGAGTTCTTCGTATTCTTTATTTATTTCTTATGTTTCATTTTTTTTTACTTTATTTCATACTTTCTACTTGTTACTTTTCTTTGTTTACATTGCTTTCGAGTTTTTTCTCTCTCTCTTCATTTGTTTATAATTTTTTGTTTTCATAAAGTCTTTTTTTTTTCCTTCAACCCTTTTCTTTCCATTTTTAACCGACTTCAAAAAAGGAGGAGGTTCTCAATTCAAAGCGTATGTTTTTTTTTTTTTGGTTTGTTCGCACATAACATCTGATCTACTGAACCGATTTGGACGATTTTTTAACCCTTTGACGGTTATGGAAATGAGCAGTTTCCGTTTACTTAATTCGCGCAGCATTAGGAGTAAACAGCAGTCGAAAGTAGCAGCTGTTTTCCCCCGCCTTTCTTCCGAAACTGTCACCTTTCTCTGGCGATGCCGTAGATAGCTCGCCTCGCGCGTTTTAAAAATTTCTTAAAGTATTTATTAGTACAGTACATCAGAGCAGAATAATAATGGCGAAGGAAGTCAGCTCGTCAGCGCGCATTGGGGAAAAATTTCACTACGCGAGTAGTGCTCGTTACTAACCATTTTGGACAAAATCTTGCTCCCGAGCGGAACTCGTTTGCGCGCATTATGAAGCACGATTCGATTGCGAGCTGAACTCGTTCATAACCATCAAAAGGTTAATCGATAGGAGATGGTGTAACTTAGGTACCATGTACTCATATAACGATATTTGTTCACTAGAAAAAAAAGTTATGATCGAAAAACTGAAATTTCATCAGGGACGTCATTTCAAGTTTTCCAGGGGGGGCAAAGGGTCCAAACACAATGCAATTTCATCAGAAAACAGAAAAACCCACGCCCCTTTATATATTAATACATTAATTTCTCAAAGCCAGGGGGCGGCAATTGACCCCCCTGCCCTCCTAAATGACGGGCCTGAATTTTATGTTATTTAAAACAATATGTGCTATCGTAAATCCTTACTTCAAAGAGCGACCCGATGTTCAAGTGGTTAAACGCGTCAGGTTGAAGTTTCTGATGGAATGAGATCGAGTCCAGGTCTGCAAGGATTTTTTTTTTTTTTTTGAACAGCTGCATGCTTCTTTTTTTTTTTTTTTTTGAATGATTTTTTCAGGATTCATTAATTTTAATTGACGTAAGGATTGATGACGGGATTCTGAAGAAATTGAGAAAAATCTTCACATTTTTGCTCAAATTTAAAGCGATTTGTCCGAAATGATTAAATATGAAATCCATTGTTATAAAACGTGGTTGATATCCCAAGTAGCAAACTTCGTTTTTTAAAGGCTGTAAAATGGTTATTAACGTTGTGACAACGGATTAAAACGTTTATAAAACGTTTAAACTTTTTTTGTGCTACCTGCGTATGAAACAGTAATAATAATGAGAATGAGAATTTTGAATGAAGGCTTAACTGAATCAAACATGAAACTCATTAGCGGGCCTCGTACGTAGTATTTTTAACTGGAGCAAAAAATGAGAAATCCTTTGCATGGATATTACTTACTTATTAAATACTTTCTGCTGAGCTTAATTATTTAAAAAGCATTGCTATGGACCGGGGGTTCACAGTCAGTGTCATAGATAACATTTATAAGAAATTAATCAATCCTACTGGTCGAAATTAAACACCTAATTGTGAGAACTATTCCAACACCGTTGTTTTACCATATTTTCCCAGAATCAGCTTTCAGATTGCCAGAATTTTAAAAAAGTTCAATTTTTCGGTCGCCTTTTCTCCAGTGAACAAACTACAATTTTCGCAACTCAAACATCCTGTTCAGGGTCTTGATAGATGGGGTATTTATAATATTTCATGCCAATGTAAATTAACTTATATAGAACAGACACGAGACACGACGCGCTCTAAAATTCCGTGTTAAAGAACATGAAAAATGTGTTAAAAAACAGGATTTCAAACGCTCTTCCATTGCCCAACATTGTTGGTCATGTGGCCATATTTTTGATTTTTCCTCTGGGTCATTCCACGTCAGTTCACCCGGTCATGTAACCCATGTCCTCGGATTTTGATAAAACTTGGTGTATTTAATATTTTTATGGTGGTAAGCAACCATATGAATTCTTTTGCCCATATGTGATCTGGTTTTTGTTTTACAGGCCGTCAAACTTTTCAAAAAATCGCATTTTCTGTCAACCGCTAAGCCTAATCTGCATGTATACGTATCTCTTCAGTAAATTGTGACGGGTGCAGAAATCTTTCAATATTTCCAAAAATTCTCAGATATGTTGCTGAAAGTATGAGGATTTAATAAAAAAATACTTGAAATTTATATAATATAATTTTGTTTGAATAAAATTTGAACAAACTACGACAAGCATTTTTTTTCTTGTGCAAAACATGAGGTTACTTAAGTGGCATTTCACGAAAAGGCGGAAAGCATTCGAAATGAGCCTGAAGGTGTGTTCTATCATTGCCAAGAATAAAATTAGTGGTTTTTTTCGTTTTCTTGTTGCTGTTGCACAATATACACATTTCAGTATCAAAATTTTTGAAAAAAAGTTCTAGTCATTTTCCTAACCTAAATTTCAGTGAAAAGCAAACATACCTTTATTTTTAAGCATATTTACAGCCCTATTATGCTACTTAAAAATCATCTTAATCCCTTATTAAGCAGAAAGAAAAGTGAAAAATAATTTGTGACTCCCAAATTCAGTTGTCAAGTTCAGCAAAATATCAGATGCAGAAAAAAGATGTGCAAAACATGAATTCACTTTAGTAGCTTTTTATGAAGAGGCGGAGGTCATATTCAATATTAGAAGCATTCGAAATAAACCTAAAGGTGTGTTCTATCATTGCAAAGAACAGAATTAGTGGCTTTTTTCGTTTTTTTTTTTTTTTTTTTGCTATTGCACAATATATACATTTCAGGACCAACATTTTTGAAAAAAGTTCTAGTCATTTCCTAACTTAATTTTCAATATTTTTTGTGTAAAAGAAGCATAGCTCATGCTTTTGTAACTTAAAAACGTATTATATTTATTTTTAATGATTTATAATTGTATTGAATGTGCGAAGAAGAGATTGGATAGCACAATCTTTGAAGTAAAAACAATAATTAAAAATGTGAGTTTCTGAATATTATCGGATAGTTTGTCTTTGAAGTGTTTGTGTGATCCTGTTTTCAGCAAATTTAGGGAATATACTGTTTGATATTTTAACGCTCAACCTTCCTTGCATTTGCGCATGTATCAGGTCTCTTCTTATTTTAGCAAAATATTGGATCATAGTGATAAGAGGGATAAAGAATGCGAGTGGGTTTTCTGTTTTGGTTTGTTTTTCATTGTTTGTTTTTCATCAGGAAGGAAGGTTTGCGCTGATAAATAATAATAGGAGATAATTAAAAAGCTAGAGCCCCGACAGTCATAATTCAATAAAAATAAACTAGAAATTTCAGCATCCAGTTAAGAGCAAATACAGCTTTCGACACTTGCTATTGGAATTTAAAAGAAAAAAATTGAAAATATTCAAGTAAGTGACTATGCTGGACTTGAAGCAAGATTATCTTTTACCTAAGAAAGGACTATTATCTTTACTATAACCAAGAAATGGCAATATGTTAGATGAAATAACTACGTCAAACGGTCTGTAACATAAGATTCTGGAAGATGTTACTATTCTCTTCAAAAGGAGATTGAATATGTACAAAATAAGTATTCCGAATATTTCATGATAACGTGACTTCAACAAGTACTGTCCGACGTTGGAAATGCAAGGAAGGTCGAGCGTTAAAATGTCAAACAGTATATTCCTTAAATTTGCTAAAAACAGGATCACACAAACATTTCAAAGACAAACAATCCGATAATATTCGGAAACTCATATTTTTCATTGTTATTTTTTCTTCAAAGATTGTGCTATCCTATCTCTTCTTCGCACATTCAATACAATTATAAATCATTAAAAATAAATATAATACGTTTTTATGTTACAAAAGCATGAGTTATGCTTCTTTTACACAAAAAATATTGAAAATTAAGTTAGGAAATGACTAGAACTTTTTTCAAAAATGTTGGTCCTGAAATGTATATATTGTGCAATAGCAAAAAAAAAAAAAAAAACGAAATAAGCCACTAATTCTGTTCTTTGCAATGATAGAACACACCTTTAGGTTTATTTCGAATGCTTCTAATATTGAATATGACCTCCGCCTCTACATAAAAAGCTACTAAAGTGAATTCATGTTTTGCACATCTTTTTTCTGCATCTGATATTTTGCTGAACTTGACAACTGAATTTGGGAGTCACAAATTATTTCTCACTTTCCTTTCTGCTTAATAAGGGATTAAGATGATTTTTAAGTAGCATAATAGGGCTGTAAATATGCTTAAAAATAAAGGTATGTTTGCTTTTCACTGAAATTTAGGTTAGGAAAATGACTAGAACTTTTTTTCAAAAATTTTGATACTGAAATGCGTATATTGTGCAACAGCAACAAGAAAACGAAAAAAACCACTAATTTTATTCTTGGCAATGATAGAACACACCTTCAGGCTCATTTAGAATGCTTTCATTATTGAACAGGACCTCCGCCTTTTCGTGAAATGCCACTTAAGTAACCTCATGTTTTGCACAAGAAAAAAAATGCTTGTCGTAGTTTATTCAAATTTTATTCAAACAAAATTATATTATATAAATTTCAAGTATTTTTTTATTAAATCCTCATACTTTCAGCAACATATCTGAGAATTTTTGGAAATATTGAAAGATTTCTGCACCCGTCACAATTTACTGAAGAGATACGTATACATGCAGATTAGGCTTAGCGGTTGACAGAAAATGCGATTTTTTGAAAAGTTTGACGACCTGTAAAACAAAAACCAGATCACATATGGGCAAAAGAATTCATATGGTTACTTACCACCATAAAAATATTAAATACGCCAAGTTTTATCAAAATCCGAGGACATGGGTTACAAAATCCCGTTTTCCTGGGTGATTTGACATGGATTGACCCCTCTGCAAAAATTATCCATAGTTGTTCTTCGGTATTTGATTTAGATTTTTGGGAATCCTATTATATCTGGAAAAATTCTGATTTAGTTGTCAATGATCTGTCTAGCACCCCTTCTTTCCCTAACATTTGGAAATCTCTTATTTAAAGGCTTTTTCGTCTGTGACGTAATCTTTGTGGCGCAGTTGTCGTGTTTAACCCATGACGTAATAGTTTCTGCGTACCTACTCTTCCTGTTCTGTTTATTTACCCTCACGTTTCTCGCATTCCTGGTTCACTTGACTGGTGTCAGTGAACCATCATCTTTTTGCACTGATGATGGGGCTTCATTCATAATAGCCCCGAAATAGCTATTTGCTAGAGTTTTCTAACTCTTTTTAAACCTTTTATTTGTACTTGTAGACACGTTGTCTTGCATTTTTAACTTCATCAATTGTACAAAGTTTTCGACTGCTTTTCTTACAAGAAGGTGATTGATCTGACGCGGAATTGTTTTTATTTAATTATTTACTTGATGTAGTGAATCTCACGTCTTATACTACAGCTGTTTTTTAATTCCAAATGCTCTAACCTTTAACTTATCGCCTTTAGTAGAACAAACTTTTTACATTTTTCCCTATTGTAATAATAGTTTTTAGACATAAAAGATGTAAAACAATTACCCATTTTAACTCCATTAATGACAGCCCCAAGTGTACCACACTTTCTATTAGTCCCGAAACTCAGGTAGTCATGTATGCATCTTTCAGAGGAACTGTTGGAAACATTTATGTTAAAATCACCATCCAAGTTGAACTCCGCTCCACACATTTCTGTTTCTTTCCTGATGCATATTGCATAGTCCATGTTCACAAAGTAGGTGTTTTCTAAGACTGACTTCGTATTGCCGTAGTTAAAGGACTGGAGTTTTCCTGAAGTTCCTGTGTAGTATTGAAGACAATGAGAGGGCGCTGAAAGTGATAAAAAATATTATAATAAACTCGCAACTGATTAAATATGATTAACTTATCGCTAATGCAACATACAAATAGACAGTCGTGTCATCCGTAAATATTTTTCAAGAAAAAAAAGTTTCAAATAATTACTGTATGCAAAACAAAATGTACAGGGTGTTTATAGTCTTACACTGATAAAGAAAATAAATTTAAAAACTACATAAGTTTTATACATAATTGTTTTTTTTTCTTTTGATCCTTCTCTAATCAATTCTTCCCATTATACAATATTAGTTGAAGGCGTATAAATGGCGCTAACATCGAAACTGATAATGGAAGGAAAAAAACTTCCATGGGCGCCACGAGGGGAGGCTTCAGAGTTCTCCATCCCCCTAAACTTAAATTATGGCTTCTCTAGTGCTTGGAGCTAGGTTGAAAATCATCTGAATCTTTTCAGAGTTACGAAATGTAAGCATGCAAGAATGCATCAACGTTGTGAGGAAAAAAAAAATGAGATAAGGATCAAGACAAAAAAAGTTCAATTCAAATCTGAAGTAGGTCTTTTTATTTATTTTAAATTTTTATTGTTGTTATTATTATTATTATGAATGAAATGAGGAGTTTCCACCTACCTCGATAGCCTCTGGGGTGAAAAGAAACTCGCTGGGGTAAAAAAAACATGAATCATTCACTAACAAACAGTCATAAGATCAAATTTTCCACACTCAATTATTCTCAGGGAGTTTTGCAGTCTTGGACACCATGCACAAAGTTTTATATCTCAATTTATCCCAAAGAAAGGGAAGGATCTAAAGTTAAAACATTGAAATTCTTTGTTTCTTTACTCCAACTGACCCTATATATTTTTAAATACAGCTTGGTAAATCAACACGAAGCATACATAAATGGCTAAGTCTTACGACTATAAGACATATATATGAGCTCTGCTAGTAAACAAAAAGATTAAATACTCTAATAATCAAAAGAATAACGCACCAAGATTATCGTTTCCACATGGTATTTGAGTCACTCGAATTCTCCATTTCCTGTCTTCACTCTCACCAAACGTTTTCACTGAGAAGCTGTAAGGTCCGGAGCTGGAACCAACTTGGACGTACACTATTTATGAAGATAAAAATTTATCTATTTATTAACGACATGCTTTTACAGGCAAGTGTAAAAAATAAATGGTATGTTTTGCCTATAATTCAATAATTAAGTGTCAAACAACTTTTTCTACAAAAATACTGATTTTAAGAGATAATGCCTTTATTTATTTTTAAAAATGAGTACTGTTTAGAGTCCGATGGGTCTGAGACTCAAGCCACAGTAGCATTACAGCACATAAACATTCGGCAGTTCATTTTAGAGAAGTCAGCAAGATAAAACATTCAAGAATACTTTTATCGTTCTCCTGAATTTGTAGTTAGTTTCGCAAAAACAGTATTTAATTAAGATTTTTTTTCCTCTTTAACGGACCTATCTCATAAGATACCACCGTTACTAAACCAAAAACACATGTGCTATTTAAACATCGGTTCTGGAAATCTTTAAGATTGAATTGCATTAAATAGTAGTAAAGTCCATGTTTTTCACATTACTTCATGCCAGGCCCGTCATTTAGGGTGGGCGGGAGCGGGGGTCAATTGTCCCCCCCCCCCCGACTTTGAGAAATCAATGTATTGGCATATAAGTAGGCTTGGTTTTTGCCACTTTTTGGGAAAATTTTACATTGTGTATTCACTCTTTGCCCCCCCCCCCCTCCTGGAAAAATTCGAAATGACGTCCCTGCTTCATGCAATGAAACAAGGATCTAACATTTTCGGAGTCTTTTGAGGGTTTTTTTTTTTTTTTTTTTTTTTTTTTTTGCGCCAACTAATGCATTTATTAAAGTGGAATTGCCCTTCATTAATAATGCTCTTTCAGCATCTGTTAAAAATACATTTCAAAATAAAGACGCCTCCATTCTATGTAAGCTAAAATATATATTTTATTTATTTACTTCTTTTTATATTATTTTTCATTATTTTACTTATTTATTTATTTAGTGAATACTTTCTTTTTTGCTTCTTTCACAACACATCGTATTACAATTTGATAATTGGAGAAATAATGCAAACAGTAAACAAATTAGAAATAACTAAGTTTCAACATTCATAAGCTGAAAAATATAATTGTAAAAAATAAACTTCTAGTATCAGAGCAATGAAGTACCAACAAATGTTACTCAAAATAAATACATTTTGCAAAATCATCAGTTTCCTTGATTTGCTTTTCCAACACCAACACCAATCAAAAATCAAATTTTTAATCCAATTCTTTTGTTCGAAATTGAGTTCGAACTTTTATTTTTTAAAATATTTTCAACACATAGAGCATTTATAGCTTAGAAAAGGCTTCAAATTTTAATGAATAGTAATATTACAAATGTTTTTACTGGAGAAACGTATTTTTGAAAATCAAGTTCCATCAATGAAATGAAGTATTTAAATGAATAAGTACACATATATGCTAGTTTCTTCTTTTTTTTTCTCATTTAAAGTAAGATACGAGTATATCTCTCTATCTTTGCCAATTATAAACACCTTATTTCCAAAGACTATCCTTCTTTTCAGCTTAACTGATCTCTTCGTTTATTGCTTAAACATTGGGTAGAGACTTAAATGTAAACTAAATGTACAACAGAAGCATAAAGTAGATTAATTGAATAAAAGTAACTTTTTATGAATATTTTTAGCTATTAGTCGGTTTGAATTGCCCTTATTTCAAAACTGATAAATGAGGTTTTAAAAAGTAATTTAATTTGCTTCAGAAACTTCGTGCTTTTTAAAAGAAAATAACACAAATGTAACAGTGACTTGTTTATTAAAAAAACAAATTGCAGGATATATATTAAAAAACCCCAACACAGACACATTCATTTTCAATTAACAGAACGTCTGCAGAAACAGTCTCGCAAAAAAACATACAACCAATTTTCATAATAATTTTACCTTCAGCTAACGTAATTTGAAGATACCTTGCAACGATATTGAAGCTATTTACGTACGTCCACAAAAATCTGTAGCAAATCACGGTAATTTGGATAATGAATATAAACGCATAACTCCCACAAATTATCTCGAAAAAATCAATAGAAAAATAAACCTTTACCTAGATCTTCCGATTCCTTTTATTATTAACATGTATCTTTTCCTGTCTAGAAGAAAAACACCATCTCATTTTGTAACGTGACTAATAATGGGTTTCGCGGTCTGAAGATTTCACCTCCATTTGTGTAATTGGGTGAATAACTGGAGCACATCACGCTATCATCCGTAGAAAGATTAGTAACCATCCCTTGACCATTAAGATCGCAAAATAGTTGAAATTTGATAGAAAGCATAGAACTGGCTAGTAAACCTTTTGCTAAATCCGAATTTCTTCATGTACACTCTCTCTATCAACTTTTGTAACTTTTGTATTAATGTAGACGAAGAATGCATACACTTACTACTTCGCAACTCAGTGACTCCTATGTATTTGAAACAACAGAGAACTCAATATCCCCATAATTGAGTTCCATTTTATCTACAAAGCCGGAATTAACTCTTTCCCAATCAAGGCAACATTTCATGTTACAAAAATGCTTTTTCATCGCAAAAACATTACTTAAAAAAAGTCTCCCTTAATACCAAGGGCGGATCCAAATTTTTTTCAAGGGAGAGACAATTGATTTTTCTTCGTGAACTCTCACTTATACACCGCCTCATTTATGCGCCTTTTTCGCTTATACGATGATTTTCAGTGGTCGCAGCAAATTCCATAGTAAAATAATGATAATTTCATTCGTTTATGCGTCGTTCTAAAGATAAATATTTCACTTATGCGCCGAATTTTTCGAAACATGTAAACAATTTAATTTATTTTCTTGAAAAAGGATCATGTTTCTTCAATTTCCTCTTTAATCCTTCTCTTTCATTGCTCACGGAAGGTATTTTTTCCACGTGAACTAGAGTTCGGAAAGGGACAATTATCTATTATGAATCGTTTTAAAAGGAACAGTCTATAGTTAGGTATGATACAATTTTTGTTTTCTCTTTATCATTGCAATTAGGTTACAGTAGTCGCAAAACCGTAGTAATATGACCATTTTCTATAGAAACATTCTTATTCATGCTCCCATTAGAACTTATGTTACATTTCAGACTTTTAAATAGACTTGTTCACTTATGCGTCCCTCTCACGTATGCCCCTTTTTCTATTGGTCTCTTGAGCCGGAGTATAAGTGAGAGTTCACTGTATTTATTACGCATATTATAGTGATCTAAAAATTTTGATCACAAAGTATCTTACTTCAATTCAGAAACATTTCTGGGGGAGAGCCCCAAACAATCTTTCCCCAATTTGATTCAAACTCGTATTAAATGGAATTTTTAGAATTTCAATAGGGGGAGGGACGATCACCCCCATAACCCTCCTCTGTATCCGTCCATGCTAAATAGCATGTTCAATAGATATTGTCTTTAACCCTTTGTTCTTACTTTAATTTCTGATACTTTAGCTAAGACTTAGTTTAACGCCGTGTGAATTCACTTCCTCAAACTTTTGTTCATTTAATTTCAGAATCTGTCGTCTTAATTTTAAAATTAGATTTTAAATTTATAATCAGCATCTATTTAAAATTTATTTTACAAAAGATAATAACAATCTAGTAAATATGTAGAAGGCATAGTTAATTATGAGCTGTATGAAGGCTCAATGACATTTAAAGCGTGTTATTCTTTGCAAAAAGATGGTATTTTTAAGGGTAGTTTCATCAATGACTAAAACAAAAAAATTTAACTGATCTTACACTCCAAAAATAATCATCTGTTTATAAGCATTATTTCTAAGACTCGATTTTTTTTTCTTTCAAAAATTAATTCCAAATAATAAATAATTGTTTTCAACCACATGAAACATAATTTAAATCCTATATTGGCTTATAGTTCCACTTATAGAAACAAACTCTGATAATCATGGTAGTTAAGACATTATAAGCAAAGATATCGAAAAATATTTTAACATTGCGGGATGTATTTTTAAATCTATAAATTAAGGACTGAGCCAAATTAATTGAAAATTGGTACACCTAGTTAAATTTTAATGCAGTTACATATAGTGATAAAAATAGGAGAATGCCGTTGTTTTTTTTGTTTTTTTTTTTTTAAGTTTATGCTAAATTTAATGTGAAGATGGTTCTTAATCTTTTTTTTTTTTTTTACTTCTTGCAATTTTATTCTGAAAATTATTATCGATAAGTTAAAATGCTTCATGTGTCTCTAGTGAAAATGGTACGGAAATAAGAAGTGCGTCGAGTTTTTCCGGGATGCCAACTTCAGCACATACTTCATACTCTTCTCACAAGATTTGGATACAACAGAAATGCAGTTACTTAATTTTTATTAATTTATTTACTGATTTAAAAAAAACTATTTAGTTTAGAAATTTTATTACATTTTTAAAAAGATACTACACGATTTTGGTACTCACTATGCTGTCCTGTATTTAATCCGCAAATATTTGGTATCATGTTGTTGTTATCTTCCCCTGTGACTTCAAATACATCAGTTGAGCACAAACCTGTCCTGGGTCCAGTAATGTAAAATTCTTCTAAATCCAACCTCAGCTGACATAATTTCACAAAGCGTCTAGGCTTCACTGTGAAAGTACACACACCGCTGTTGCTAAGCCATGCATTTGGATAGCCAGGGCTTGTAAAATAGGTCGTATTCGCTGATGATGTTGCCCCACAAGATGCTGAATCTGAAAATTATGTTACAACTAGTAAACCACAACAAAAAAAACTTGCAATAATACACTTACTTTATATGAATCAATTGCTCATACAACTGGTACTTACGACGTCTAAGCGATGTAATCAATTAAGAAAAATCACTAAAGTTTCATTCCTAGCAGCATCAACTCATCGGCCGATGATCGGCCATTCATCGAAACCCAATGAAATTCTCATCGGCCGATGATCCAATATGTCTCATCGGCCAAACAGAATCCGAGCAGCAAAATCCGATGAGTTTTGCTCGAAATACGATGAGATTTGGAGCAATTTACGAGTAGAACAGTCCCGTGCCGATGAATTTCATCGGGAAACTTGATCGGAAGGATATCGTTTTCCGATAGAATATAGCTCGGCTTATTTTCATCGGGAAAGTTTATCGGAAGGATATCGCTTTCCGATGAAAAGTAGCTTATCGAAAACCGTGCTCGGACACTGATCGGAAGTAGGGGATATATGGGCGTTCTGCTGCAGGCGGCGGAGTTGCGGAGGTAACACCGCCTGGGTGCTGGGTGCCTCCCACAGCCACCTCCCACCGCCTCCCCAGGGCCGCCGCAAGGGTTTTCGCGCGAATTTTGAATATTTTCCCGCGAATTTTCGAACTTTGAATTATTTTCGTGAAAGGTTACAAGGGTTTTTCCCGCAAATTTCTGAATATTTCCCGCGAATTTCAGGAACTTAATTTTATTTTGGATGCTCATGCTGCCATCTATTGAGTGAACGAATTTAATTTTTTTTTTAATTTCGGACTTTGTCAATTTCCCGAAGCGGGGTTCGAACTCGAACCAAAAGTTTTCCTCCTACTTATCAGACAAACACGCAAACCAACTAGGCTGCGGTGTTCTTATAATCTTCAGCGCTAATTGTGATCACAATATAATTTAAGATTGTATCGCAGTCTATTGATTACCCGATGATGTTAATTTGCACGCTAATTTATTTTTGTAATTCGAACTTTGTCTAATTTTTCCAACTTAGTTTTTGTAATCTATTTCAATATAATTTTTGATTTTAAAGAACAATGATGCTGCCATCTGTTGATGGAAATTTATTTTTTTCAAATTTAATTATTTCTTCGAACTTAATTTATTTTTCAAGCCGAAATCGGACTTTGTCAATGAAAATTAATTTTTTTTTAATGTTTATGATAATCCGACCCAATGTACTGATTAACTATTTTTATTAACCTGCTAATTTATTTAATTAGTAATTAGTCGAATTTAATTAATTTCACACAATCGAATGAGAATTTTATTTAGGAATTCCCGACTTTGCATGTTTTTTCACGAATTTTACTGTTTTTAAGTTTCCCCATACTTTTACAATATCATTTTTAGAACTTTGTCGAACGCTTCGCGAATTTAATTTTTTTTTTCCAACTTGGATCATTTTTTCAAACCGAAATAGAATTTTTTCAATGAAAATTAATTTTTTATGCTGGTGATCGCTATAATGAATGACTTTTTAATTGCCATCCCATTTTAATTAGTAATTAGTCAAATTTAAAAAAGCCCACGCTTCCGAATTTGATTATTTCTATAAAGTTCAGGACATTGCATGTTTTTTCACGAATTTTACTGTTTTTAACTATGTCCCTGCTTTTTCAACTTAATTTTTAAACTTTTTCGCTACTTCAAAATTTTTCATCTAATCTACTATGACTTAATTACCTTGACCCCAAAACAAACTCGACCAACACGACTTCTTATTTCCGACATTAATGAACACATTGATACAAATAATCATTACATACATGACTATCAATTACTCACAGTCAATAGACCACATATTGATTTTTACTACTTTTATCCGATTATACTCAACCCTCGACTTTCATGTGAAACCTCAAACATTCATACAAACCCCTTCACTATCATTCAAACACACATGCATCCATTCATTAAGACTCAATTGTTAAATAAAATTTCAAACATCAAGTCAGCGAGTCAAAAATTTCAACCATTAAGTGAAAAATAATCATAATTTGCCAATAAGAGATTACTCGGTCGTTAATACATTAAAAATCAAAATCAAATTTTTCACAATGTCGAAATTTTACTGTTTTTAAGTTTACTCATACTTTTACACTATCATTTTAGAACTTTGTCGAACGCTTCACGAATTTAATTGTTTTTTTTTTTCCAACTTGGATTATTTTTTCAAACCGAAATGGAATTTTTTTCAATGAAAATCAATTTTTTTATTTTGTTGCTCATCTAATCCTCTGTAATGAATAACTATTTTTAATTGGCATCAAATTTTAATTAGTAATTAGTCAAATTTAATTAAGCCCACACTTCCGAATTTGATTATTTCTATAAAGTTCTAGACTTCACATGTTTTTTCACAAATTTTACTGCTTTTTGACTCTGTCTCCGCTTTTACAACTTAATTTTTAAACTTTTTCGCTACTTCAAAATTTTTCATCTAATCTAGTATGATTTAATTACCTTTTTTTTTTTTTTTGCAACGTCAAAATCAAAAGTTAAAAATTCCCCCATGTTGAAATTAAAAAATCGAAATTTATTCTCCAACGTCAAAATTTAAAATCAATTCGATACACTCAAGTTAACATTGGTTTATACATTCAAACACACAAATTTTTTTTACATTCACTATCATTTCACCCAATGAAACTTATAAAACACTTTAACCCACTCAACACTTGATAAAAAATTGAACTATACGTATTATTTTGCATGCAATCAATTGAAATGAAACAAGAAACTTACCTTCTGTTGTGTGAATCACGATGATGCAACTCCGCAGGAAACAAATCACATTGTAGATCCTCAAGCAATAAATGGAATCACATTAATTGAGTTATTTTTTTACTTTTACAACTCGAATTAACGTTACTCCACTTATGCTTTATTTCGCACATCAACACAAATTCAAAAACCGTCGTGCCGTGAAATTTGCATCAAAAGCCGGGAGTCAACGAAGATCACAGGAGTCCTTCCGAAACATTTCAACAACCATTTCCATCAAACCCAAGGCTACAAATGATTTATCTTGATCAAATCTGACCTCATACTGATAACTAAAGATCACATGACGTCTTATCAGCAGCAAGCGCATGATTAAGACCACCAATCATCTCTAGCTAGCCACGTGCAAAATTGCATGGTATCGATAAGATGAAATCAACTTCAACACACATAAAGAACAAATAATCAGAACTAAATTAATGACAAACTATTATTTTCAGATTTCGAGTATTATTTATGAATAATCTACATCATTTAATGCATTCTATATTTTCCCCCGTCTCCTACATCACTTTTGACATAGTTATCACAACTTTGAATTTTTAGCTAATATACTAACATCCCATAGTTTAATTAATTGCCCTATTAAGCGAATTCCTCTCTATCGAGTTACATTATTTCAACGAAATACCCAAACTTCAATTATTTTCCGACTTCTCTTTTTCAATGGAATTGTGTAAATTATTTATCACTCCTAAGTAACAATCCAATCAAGCGAATCATTTAATGAACCAAACACAAAACTTTAACGGAGGAATAATAGTTCGGTCATTCTATCAATAATACTTTACTATTTTTTCTAAGTTTTATATCATGAATATCCGTTTTTTTTTTTTGTATTTTGAAGTTTTACATTTCTCGTTAAGTTTAACTTCAGAAAAATTGCGTTAGTCTTTGCCTTTAGACTTGGAGAGTTATTTTTATTTATTTATTTATTTATTTATTTTTTCGCATTTATTTTTCAAAATTTTACAATGTTATTAGTACATTCTTTTTCATCTTAAGTTTATGAAATTTGCTGAGTTGAATGTAAAGTTTGAAATTTTCATGCAACATTTTACTATGTTAGTTCTGAATAATATTTTCTTCTAAGTTTCATTTCACGAGTATAACATTTTTCATTTTCAATAAGATCTCGTTAAGTTCAACTTCAGGAAAATTGCCTTTAGTCTTTTAGACTTGGGGAGTTATTATTATTATTTTTTTTTTTTGCATTTATTTTTCGAAATTTCGCAATGTTATTAGAATATTTTTTTTTTTTTTCATCTTAAGTTTATGAAATTTGCTGAGTTGAATGTTACGTTTGAAATTTTCATACAACATTTTATTATATTAGTTTAAGTTTTATCGTTTCGCCATTACTGGATAATATTTTCTTCTAAGTTTCATTTCATGAGTATAAGTTTTTCGATTTCAATAAGATTTTCAGAGGAATATTTTGTTTTTAGAAAATTTGTTCACGTACGAAGATTATTTTAGAAAAATAATATTCAATGTGTTAGAATTTTTTTCTTTTTGCGGAAAAGTTTTAAGTGATGAAAATTTTTAAATGAAGAAAAATTAATTTTCAAAAAATATTTGCGAGGAAAGTTTTGCTTACGAAAAAATTTAAGTTAGATTGAAAAAAAAAAAAAAAATGTCTCTCTTTTTTTTTCTCTCTCTCTCTCGAATCCATACTATATGACTAGTGCTAATACTTAAATTTACATTCGACTTCCAAGTCTTTGTTTCTTTTCTCATAGCATAACATGATATATATTAAACAAGTTTGTGATAATTATTTGCACTCATTGCGTTACTTACAACTTGTACTTCTATCTAAATTATTGTGAATGTGAATTTATCTTAGCTTATTATTAACAAGTCTGGCAATAATTTCTTGCATTCATCTTCTTAATTACATCTTGTGCTCCTATCTGAATTATTTTTAATGTGAATTTAACAACTTTCACACCTATCATACATTGCATTTTTTTTTTTTTTTTTTCCCAATGTTTACTTTTTTACATGATTGAAAGATTTTATGTTGGAAAAAGTTTAGTGTTTATGAAATATCATTGAGGAATACTTTGTGATAAAGAAAATTTTCGAATTTCAATTATTTTTACACGAGGTGAGTATCGAACATGCGACCTTCTGATCCAAAAAGCATTTTTCAAATTTCGAGTATGAGTAATGAATAATCTATATCATTTGATGCATTCTACTTTTTCCCCCGACTCCTACATCAGTTTCGACATAGTTATCACAACTTTGAATTTTCAGCTAATATGCCAACATCCCATAGTTTAATAATTTAATTAACTGCTCCATTAAGCGAATTCCTCTCTATCGAGTTACATTATTTCTACGAAATACCCAAACTTCAAATATTGTCAGACTTCTCTTTTTCAATTGAGTTGTATAAATTATTTATGACTCCTAAGTAACAATCCAATCAAGTGAATCATTTAATGAACCAAACACAAAACTTTAACGGGAGGAATAATAGTTCAATCATTCCATCAATAGTACTTTATTAATTTTTTAAAGTTTTATATCATGAATATCTGTTTTTGTATCATAAAGTTTAACATTTCTCGTTAAGTTCAACTTCAGAAAAATTACCTTTAGTCTTTTCGACTTGGAGAGGTTTTTTTTTTTTTTTTCGCATTAATTTTTTAAAATTTTGCAATGTTATTAGTATATTTTTTTCATCTTAAGTTTTATGAAATTTGCTGAGTTTCCTTAGCGGTTACAAATTATTTTCCCCCACTTTATATTTTCAAGTAATCGAAATTACTTCTTTCACAATCAACTAATTATATTTTCGAATCTATTCGAAAATTATAGATTCGAACTATCGAAATCTTCGAAATTCGAATCTATTCGAATCTATTCGAAAATATAATTAGTTGATTGTGAAAGAAGTAATTTCGATTACTTGAAAATATAAAGTGGGGGAAAATAATTTGTAACCGCTAAGGAAACTCAGCAAATTTCATAAAACTTAAGATGAAAAAAATATACTAATAACATTGCAAAATTTTAAAAAATTAATGCGAAAAAAAAAAAAAAAACCTCTCCAAGTCGAAAAGACTAAAGGTAATTTTTCTGAAGTTGAACTTAACGAGAAATGTTAAACTTTATGATACAAAAACAGATATTCATGATATAAAACTTTAAAAAATTAATAAAGTACTATTGATGGAATGATTGAACTATTATTCCTCCCGTTAAAGTTTTGTGTTTGGTTCATTAAATGATTCACTTGATTGGATTGTTACTTAGGAGTCATAAATAATTTATACAACTCAATTGAAAAAGAGAAGTCTGACAATATTTGAAGTTTGGGTATTTCGTAGAAATAATGTAACTCGATAGAGAGGAATTCGCTTAATGGAGCAGTTAATTAAATTATTAAACTATGGGATGTTGGCATATTAGCTGAAAATTCAAAGTTGTGATAACTATGTCGAAACTGATGTAGGAGTCGGGGGAAAAAGTAGAATGCATCAAATGATATAGATTATTCATTACTCATACTCGAAATTTGAAAAATCCTTTTTGGATCAGAAGGTCGCATGTTCGATACTCACCTCGTGTAAAAATAATTGAAATTCGAAAATTTTCTTTATCACAAAGTATTCCTCAATGATATTTCATAAACACTAAACTTTTTCCAACATAAAATCTTTCAATCATGTAAACAAGTAAACATTGTGAAAAAAAAAAAAAAAAATGCAATGTATGATAGGTGTGAAAGTTGTTAAATTCACATTAAAAATAATTCAGATAGGAGCACAAGATGTAATTAAGAAGATGAATGCAAGAAATTATTGCCAGACTTGTTAATAATAAGCTAAGATAAATTCACATTCACAATAATTTAGATAGAAGTACAAGTTGTAAGTAACGCAATGAGTGCAAATAATTATCGCAAACTTGTTTAATATATATCATGTTATGCTATGAGAAAAGAAACAAAGACTTGGAAGTCGAATGTAAATTTAAGTATTAGCACTAGTCATATAGTATGGATTCGAGAAAGAGAGAGAAAAAAAAAGAGAGACATTTTTTTTTTTTTTTCAATCAAACTTAAATTTTTTCGTAAGCAAAACTTTCCTCGCAAATATTTTTTGAAAATTAATTTTTCTTTATTTAAAAATTTTCATCACTTAAAACTTTTCCGCAAAAAGAAAAAAATTCTAACACATTGAATATTATTTTTCTAAAAATAATCTTCGTACGTGAACAAATTTTCTAAAAACAAAATATTCCTCTGAAAATCTTATTGAAATCGAAAAACTTATACTCATGAAATGAAACTTAGAAGAAAATATTATCCAGTAATGGCGAAACGATAAAACTTAAACTAATATAATAAAATGTTGTATGAAAATTTCAAACGTAACATTCAACTCAGCAAATTTCATAAACTTAAGATGAAAAAAAAAAAAATATCCTAATAACATTGCGAAATTTCGAAAAATAAATGCAAAAAAAAAATAATAATAATAACTCCCCAAGTCTAAAAGACTAAAGGCAATTTTCCTGAAGTTGAACTTAACGAGATCTTATTGAAAACGAAAAATGTTATACTCGTGAAATGAAACTTAGAAGAAAATATTATTCAGAACTAACATAGTAAAATGTTGTATGAAAATTTCAAACTTTACATTCAACTCAGCAAATTTCATAAACTTAAGATGAAAAAGAATGTACTAATAACATTGTAAAATTTTGAAAAATAAATGCGAAAAAATAAATAAATAAATAAATAAATAAAAATAACTCTCCAAGTCTAAAGGCAAAGACTAAAGCAATTTTTCTGAAGTTAAACTTAACGAGAAATGTAAAACTTCAAAATACAAAAAAAAAAAAAAAAAAAAACCGGATATTCATGATATAAAACTTAGAAAAAATAGTAAAGTATTATTGATAGAATGGCCGAACTATTATTCCTCCGTTAAAGTTTTGTGTTTGGTTCATTAAATGATTCGCTTGATTGGATTGTTACTTAGGAGTGATAAATAATTTACACAATTCCATTGAAAAAGAGAAGTCGGAAAATAATTGAAGTTTGGGTATTTCGTTGAAATAATGTAACTCGATAGAGAGGAATTCGCTTAATAGGGCAATTAATTAAATTATTAAACTATGGGATGTTAGTATATTAGCTAAAAATTCAAAGTTGTGATAACTATGTCAAAAGTGATGTAGAAGACGGGGGAAAATATAGAATGCATTAAATGATGTAGATTATTCATAAATAATACTCGAAATCTGAAAATAATAGTTTGTCATTAATTTAGTTCTGATTATTTGTTCTTTATATGTGTTGAAGTTGATTTCATCTTATCGATACCATGCAATTTTGCACGTGGCTAGCTAGAGATGATTGGTGGTCTTAATCATGCGCTTGCTGCTGATAAGACGTCATGTGATCTTTAGTTATCAGTATGAGGTCAGATTTGATCAAGATAAATCATTTGTAGCCTTGGGTTTGATGGAAATGGTTGTTGAAATGTTTCGGAAGGACTCCTGTGATCTTCGTTGACTCCCGGCTTTTGATGCAAATTTCACGACACATCGGTTTTTGGATTTGTGTTGATGTGCGAAATAAAGCATAAGTGGAGTAACGTTAATTCGAGTTGTAAAAGTAAAAAAATAACTCAATTAATGTGATTCCATTTATTGCTTGAGGATCTACAATGTGATTTGTTTCCTGCGGAGTTGCATCATCGTGATTCACACAACAGAAGGTAAGTTTCTTGTTTCATTTCAATTGATTGCATGCAAAATAATACGTATAGTTCAATTTTTTATCAAGTGTTGAGTGGGTTAAAGTGTTTTATAAGTTTCATTGGGTGAAATGATAGTGAATGTAAAAAAAATTTGTGTGTTTGAATGTATAAACCAATGTTAACTTGAGTGTATCGAATTGATTTTAAATTTTGACGTTGGAGAATAAATTTCGATTTTTTAATTTCAACATGGGGGAATTTTTAACTTTTGATTTTGACGTTGCAAAAAAAAAAAAAAAAAAAAAAAAGGTAATTAAATCATAGTAGATTAGATGAAAAATTTTGAAGTAGCGAAAAAGTTTAAAAATTAAGTTGTAAAAGCGGAGACAGAGTCAAAAAGCAGTAAAATTTGTGAAAAAACATGCGAAGTCGGGAATTCCTAAATAATATTCTCATTCGATAGTGTGAAATTGATTAAATTTGACTAATTACTAATTAAAATTTGATGCCAATTAAAAATAGTTATTCATTACAGAGGATTAGATGAGCAACAAAATAAAAAAAAATTGATTTTCATTGAAAAAATTCCATTTCGGTTTGAAAAAATAATCCAAGTTGGAAAAAAAAATAATTAAATTCGTGAAGTGTTCGACAAAGTTCTAAAATGATAGTGTAAAAGTATGAGTAAACTTAAAAACAGTAAAATTCGTGAAAAAACATGCAAAGTCGGAAATTTTACAAAAAAATATTCAACTTCGGTAGTGTGGAATTAATTACATTTGACTCATTACTAATTAAAGTGATGGGGCAATTAAAAATAGTTATTCATTACAGAGGATTAGATGATCCACAGCATTAAAGAATGAATTTTCACTGACAAAGTTCACATTTCGGTCTGAAAAATCGACAAAGACCGAAAAAGAAAATTAAACTCGTTGAAAAATAGTTAAAGTTCTAAAATTAACATGCAAAAGCGAGAGGGGTAAACTTAAAAATAGTAAAATTCGTGAAGAAGCATGCAAAGTCGGGAATTCCTAAATAATATTCTCATTCGATAGTGTGAAATTGATTAAATTCGACTAATTACTAATTAAAATGATGGGTCAATTAAAAATAGTTATTCATTACAGCGATCAACAGCATTAAAAAATTAATTTTCACTGACAAAGTTCCCATTTCGGTCTGAAAAATCGACCAAGTCCGAAAAAGAAAATTAAACTCGTAGAAAAATAGTTAAAGTTCTTAAATTAACATGTAAAAGCGAGAGGGGTGAACTGAAAAACAGTAAAATTCGTAAAGAAGCATGCAAAGTCGGGAATTCCTAAATAAAATTCTCATTCGATTGTGTGAAATTAATTAAATTCGACTAATTACTAATTCAATTAGCAGGTTAATAAAAAATAGTTAATCATTACACTGGGTCGGTAGGTGCAAAATTAATTTTCATTGACAAAGCCCGATTTCGGCTTGAAAAATAAATCAAGTTCGAAGAAATAATTAAATTCGAAAAAAAATAAATTTCCATCAACAGATGGCAGCATCGTCGTTCTTTAGCATTGAAAATTATATTGGGATCATAGTTAACGAACAGGACATCAGACCTCCGTAGCTTAGTCAGTTTGCGCGTTGACCAATCTGACAGCTACGGAGGTCTTTTGTAGGTTTGAGGTTCGATCCTCACCTCGAACACAGTAAAATTTACAAAAATATTCAAAGTCCCGAAATAAAAAAAGAATTAAATTCGTTCACTCAATAGATGGCGCCACGAGCACCTAAAATAAAATTAAGTTCGTGAAAATTAAGAAAATAAATAATTCCTTCGATAGATGGCGCCACGATCGAAATTAACTGTGTAAAATATTACACAAGTGTTGCCATTCAAAGAAACCTAAATATTTGGTTGTCATAGCAACCAGATCATCACCTTGTAGTCTTGCGTAAGCAAGAACGTGTTGCCAACCGAAAACTCCCGGCGGCCCCAAAAACGCAACAAGTGTTGCCATTCAAAGAAACCTAAATATTTGGTTGTCATAGCAACCAGAAAAGGTGTTGCCATTCGAAAAAAAGCCTCATAACCTTCTTCAACGTGTAAAACTCCCGGCG
Organism: Uloborus plumipes; assembly: GCA_038373865.1. Taxonomy (NCBI): domain Eukaryota; kingdom Metazoa; phylum Arthropoda; class Arachnida; order Araneae; family Uloboridae; genus Uloborus; species Uloborus plumipes. The sequence goes on along the minus strand of JAXGGA010002328.1, from coordinate 34,528 downwards.
GCCCTGAAAACAACTCAACCCCAAGCAGCAGCCCCTAAACAACTCAACCCAGGGTGGGGGAGGTGCAGGTGGCGGAGGTGGGGGATCGGGTGGCGGAGTTACCTCCGCAACTCCGCCGCCGGCAGCAGAACGCCCATATATCCCCTACTACCCAAAACATCGCATAACTTTTCACATTCATATATAGTTTAAAAAAACTGCTAATAATAATGAATTTTTTTTTAATTATTGAAGAATGGTTCTTTTGCCTTACAGAAATATATATATATTTTTGTTTTATGATAAAATCAATATTGCAAAGTTAATAGGTATTCAGTCTGATTTACTTGTTTTGTTAGTCACAAAAACATGAATTAATTCAGTTATTCCCTTCTGGAAATAATATTTTTTATATTTTCCCCCCTGATCTCTTCTATAGGATGGGTACAGTTAGATTGATAAGATTGTTCATAAAGAATTTCCCTTTTTTCTGGCCATAGGACTTGTGACTAACATAACATCACTGTGTGTGACTAACATAACATGACTCTTCAAGAAATACTTAAATCTTAAGCAAACAATTTATTTTAGAAACAAATTAATTTATTGAACATCTTATTTTAGAGAAATTAGTGTAACCATATATGCTGCAGTAATTTATTTTCAAAACAATTCTTTTAATAGTAAACTTAGATTCGAAATGTTTTGCTGTAATTTGCGACGCAAGTAAGCATTCGGCATATGAAGTCAACATCTTCAATGAAAAAAATTTAAATTACTTTATAGCTACATGCGGGATCGCTGTGCAATTAGTTTTTCTATGAATTTATGGAGATGCTGCTCACTTTAAAAACATATAGAACCCTAACTGCCTCCAGCATCTATAGGTCATGGGGTTTTATGAAATTAGATCATGGAAAATGCCCACATGTATAGCACAACGTGTGAAGCAGCGTTTTACATGGGCAAAGTTTGAAAATTATGCAAAGGAATTACTTAAGTAAGAACTGAACATAAACTGCTTATTTTTGAGTGAAAGTGACATGGTTGAAAAGAAAGAGTTAGGGCCCTGCTCCACATCAGCTGAAAACGCGACCGAAACCGAAGGCAGAAACCGAAAATCCGGGTACTTTCCATAGGAGCACCATTTAATTCATTTTACGATTCTGCTTTATTTTTCTGCTTTACGTCAATGTGGAGCATGGCCCTTAGACTTGTTGTTTGAAAATAGGAATCTCCATATAGGTTTTTCGGCAATAATGATGTGCTGTAAATAAGGAGAAATTTAAAATTTGTTTATTAAAAAATACAGGGGATGATATCCGAAGAAAAGAAGTTTTTTTAAAGAGAAATTGTGGAAGACGAAGCTGCTAATGATTTTAAAGTAGATTCTCCCGGACTGTTCCGAGATACAAAAACTAAGACAGTGGGTAATTTTATTATGGTGGTATTTACCTCTTGTAAGTCGGAAAAGAAATATGGCAGGCAGGTTTTAAGCATGAATGGAAATGATTATGAAGTTCTCTTCGTGAGAAAAAGCTCTGAGGCAACCTTTGTGTTTCCCACAAATGAGAACAAATTTTGGATTTAAGGAACACAAATTTCGAAAGTCTTGTCGCAAACATCTGTAAATTCCCGCAGACATTATTACTTTAAATACAAAATTGAACTAGAAATTTTGTTTACAGGTAAACATGTGTGTTAATCTTCTATAAAATCTTGTTTGCATTCTAATATTTGTATTAATATTACCTGTAATACACTTAAAGTCAAATGTATAATCGCGTGTTATGTTAGTCACGTTATGTTAGTCACAGGCAAGTTTTATTAAAATTAGAGATGGAACGAAGCGGCATTTGGCCGAAGCGCCGAATACCGAAGCTTCGGCCAACTAATAGCCGAAGCTTCGGCTGGCGTACATATTGAAGTTTTTGGATTAAATGCATTATAAATGCATAGAGTTTTATACTTTTCTCCATATGTTTTAATATTCTTAGCATTACACAATATTTTCAGCTTACTGTGGCATTCTAAAATTGATTTCATTCATTAAAGTTCATTTTTATTTTGGTTGTTTTTATTTTAATGTTCTTAGTATTACACAACATTTTCAGCTTACTGAGTCATTCTTAAATTAATTTCACTAATTAAAAGTTTTCTTGTTTTGTTTTGCTTTGTACTGCTAGTACAAGAAAAGACGACATTACTGTTTTTGTATTGCAAATTAGTAGTAGGAAGCTCTACTTGGAACATGAAAAGCTCAGTCTGCAGTTCAGTTGATGTTTTATAATAAAACAACTGATATGATCATGTATTATTCCATAGAACTACCCAATCTACTACTATTTACGTTGCGTTATATATTTATCTTAATATTCTTAATGCAAAATGCTTCAGTTTTTGGTGAATTAAAAAAAATAGTAGGGTAAAAGCACCAGTAGTCGGCCATTTAAAAGATCTTTTGTTGATCTTAGCTAACCTAGAACTTTCAGCTATCAATACAGTAACAAAAACAAGGTAAAACTTTAGGATGAACCTTTCTGATAGTGAATCATCTACTTGTTTCAGAAATTAAAAAAAAAAAAAAAATATGTTAAAATCCAAGCTGTTGTCAACACTAGTAAATGCTCCAGTAGTCGGCCACAGAATCATCTTACCTGAAAATAAGCAGAATCGCAATCTTGGATGACGGGCACACCATTCAAAATGAAATGACTCATTACTAATTCAAGAAAAAGTACCCGCGAAACTTAACTGCCACTGGTTGATGATTGAGGATAAGTACATGAATGTGTGAATGCGTCATATCTGATTTTGAATTAAAAATGTACTATTTATGAGGAGTTTTATGTCATTGTGGCCGACTACTGGAGCACTTACCCTATTATGCATTCTTTTTTACTTGTCTTTCATTCGCTGCATAAATTTCAGGCCGAAGCAGCCGAAGCGGCCGAATCACAACTCATGCTTTGGCCAAACCGAAGCTTCGGCAAATTGGCCGAAGCTTCGGCCCGGCCGAAGCTTCGTTCCATCTCTAATTAAAACACTACTTTTTGTAATATTATTTAAAATATATGTCAAATTTACAATTATTTATGTAAAAATAACCTTTCACATGGATACTATCGGGGAAATAATAATAATTTTATGATTTAGTTTTAGAGAATTGTGTTGATGAATTTAATACAAAATTTTGTGGGTTGCAAATCTGTAATGTTAGTCATGTTGATCAAAATGTCCCCTAACTGCCAAAAATAAAAGTAATATTATTATTTTTGTATATTAACTTAAACAACTCATCTATGCGGAGAAGAATAACACCTTGTTTTTGGTGTTGTGACAAAAATAAGCCTCGCACACAGAAAATAAAATGAAAAATTTATTCTAACTGTTCTGTTAGTCACAATGGAATTACCCTAATAGGCTTGGTGAGGATTTTAAAAATCTGTCATTGCTTAAAATAGCTCATCTCTCTTTATGCAGTCATATATATTGCCTTGAAATCTATAAGCAAGAGGTAAGTTTTGATACATTATTCTTTTTTTTCCTGGGAGAGAATTTCATTCGTAAACTTAAATTATTAACCAACAAACTAAATTTTCTGGGTTCAAATATTTTGAGTGAAAGTTTTGGTTCAAATATTTTGAGTTAAAGTTTTTTTTATATATATTTAGTTACAGTCCACATTTTGAAACTAGCTCTTTTGCCGCAAAACAAAACAAAAATGAATAATATTTTGTTAATGAAAGGATATGTTTTTTTAAATAAAAAAAAAGTACAGGAACCGAATTTAAGCTAAACAGTTTGACCCGTGGTAACCTTTTTCGACACTTTGAGAGCACTTATTCAGCTGCAAATGACTAAGATATCTAAATCAAGCAACAATATACAACATATTTGCTCTTTATATCCCTTCTTAGCGCTCCAAGTGCTCGAAAAACAATTCCTTCAGAAAACAGAAAATCTCTGCTTTTGCGGCCTTTTTTTCCCCTTTCATTCGCGGTGCGGACATTTTAATTAAGGCGGGCCAAAAAGTCTCGCCGTTTTAATGATTAGGGAGTCTTTGCGGCAAGTCACTTTCTTCTCACCCCTAAGCCCTCTTTTCGAAGCAGCACAATAAAAATTAAAACTCAAGAATCTTTTCATTTTCGCGTTTAGCCCCTCTCTCTCTCTTAAGGAACTTAAGCCCCCCGGCTGTCTGGGAAAGCAGGACTCGAGCACAGCTTGGCGCAGTTCCTTGTCATCTTTTCTGTAGGCAGCAGTTGATGCACTGCGAGGGAGGTTGCTGCTTTTTCCTCCGAGATGGCGATGGGGAGAAAGTCGCCAACAGTCTTGCCAAGTGGGAAATTGGATTTGCGTTGTGAATAGGATTATTGTACTTTTAATTTGTTTGGGCATTTTGTTCAAAATAATATGCTCAGATTTGCGAAGGAGTGCATAAAAGTTCCTAGATTTGCCTCTTTCTTATTAAAAATTGAAAGAAAAATGTTACCATAAGAAAGCCTGTTATTTTGTAATATCACTGTAAAAATGCAAGTTGTTTCCCATTCTATTTTAGCTATTTAAAATTTGAGGTAGAAGATAACAGGGTAGAGGCTCAAAAGATTCACGACTGTGTAATTGAGGAGCGTTATGAATTTTTTGTTTCTCCAAAGAATGCAAAGGACATTCCCACCGAAATGTCACAGCACTAGGTGAGAACAGGACTGTTCTTTCCTTGGCGAAACAAAAACTTCATAACACTCCTCAACGGCACAGTCGTGAAACTTTTGAGCCTCTGCCCTGTTATCTTCTACCTCAAATTTAAATTAGCTAATAGAGTGGGAAACAACTTGCGTTTTTATCTTTTTTATGGCAAAATTTTTTTCTTACAACTGGAAGGGAGCAAAGCCAGGAACTTTTCAGGACCCTCTCGTATTATCAAACTGTTATCTAATAGTATATAATATGAACTGTAAAAAAGTGTAGGCAACATTTAAAACATTTAAGCAGTTTCAATTTAGTCATTAGCTTTGACAACCAAAGAGATAAAGCACTGAGACATTCCGCTCCTCTTGTGATGTAAAACGTATGTGCATACAGTTTGTGACATCAACCCATTTATACCCAAGTTTTTTAGCAATTTTTTTTTTCAATTTTTATCTGCTTAAAACTCTTATTTGGAATGGTTTACATACATTTTAGGCTTAAAATAGTTCGCCGTTGCCATATTTATTAAGTTATTCAACGTCCTGTTTATGGGATATTTTGCAAATATGCGAGCAAAATACGACCTTACTTGACTTTACTTTTGCAAAGTAACAGTACAGAAGGCATCTGTGATCAATTTTAAGCAAATCATTTTAAAATAGTTTAATTTTATGAAAAATAAGTTCGCAAAAAAAACTTACTTTCTGTGGCTACATATGCTGTGTCGTTGCTTGACTGATTTGTCTGAAAATAGCTGTCAATAAATAAATTATGATATCCGAATAGTGGCTCTAACTGTTTTTCTCAAGACGAAGGACTCTTTAACTTGTGAAAAAAAGCTTTAGTAAAATGATATACCCATTACAGGTTTTCGTATGCAGTAACTAACAAGCGTCCCGTTTTTAGGCTACTGGGCATAAATGGGTTAATGTCATTTCAAAAGAAGAGAAAAAAGAAACCCCATGAACACAAAGAATAATTGTTGTTATTCACTAACTTAAAAGCAGACAACTACCTAATTTTTTTCAGTCACTCAAATGTACTTTTTTTGAAATTCTACTAACTCCATTTATAAATTTTCAGTATAAAACTACAAAAAAATGTCACTCTAAGATTACCCATTTTAGCAACATGAGATCTTGAAATAATCTGTAGGGGTTTTCCCCAAATTTCGTGCTGATGCAAGTTCCTTTGAATTTTATGAATTATTCAAAATGCAAACAGCTCTTAAATAAATTTTTCCTGTCTTCACAAAATCATTTATCGGGGAATTCTGACAATAGTGCTAAGTGTTTTATAAACAGAAGGAAATTTTCGAATTTCTTTGTTTAAGTTAAATTTAAAGAATACATCGAGTTATATTTTCTTCTATGTCAAGGTCTTTAAAATCTTATTTGAAATTTCACTCGAAATGAAAAAGAATATATTCTAATTTTTAAAAATCGTTACTAGACGCATTTTGTCATGCTTTAAATTATTTTCGTACCAACTTTTATAAGAATCGGCTAAGTAGTCTTTGCCCTATTCAGAGCACAGTTAGACTTTTGCTATTTCCTCTAACAAATATACACAAAACTTTTTCTAAGATAAGAATTTTAGCAAATTTTCATTAAGCTTTCTCTGAGTGCTGAGGTTAGCTTCCATTAGATTGCATTCGGTTTTGATTCCATAAAATTTCATTAGGTTCAATTAGCTTAGTCTGAACTGGAAGTACAGTGCAGCGATGTACACGTACAGCACTATTGTTGCATTTCTTCGTAGTTTTAAATTTAATGTAAGATAAAACCAAGTACTTCCAAGTGGGTAATTAAAAACGGGTGAAAACGATATTTTTTTTTGTAATGCAAGATGGTTAATATAATTCAGTTAAATTAAATTAGTATTCATTTTTGAGGCAAGATTAAAACAAGCCCATCCAGAAAAAGAGGAAAACCCAACTATACAGAAGAATGCGTAAATTCGTTGTTGTAGTGCAGGCTGTAGTCCAAGGGTGGATCCAGCTTCTTGTTTTGGAGGGGGTCATATCTGAAAGGGGGTTTATAGATGTTGTTTTCGATCATAAATAGGGAGTCTGGGTAGAATTTTTCGAAAGTTACGTCCCAAAATGCATCTTTGTGCTAATGTCTGATTCAGTGCCCTGGATACACGCTTACTGGAGTCCTGCAGCAAAAAAGAAAAATACGTAGTAATTTTAAATTATCCATTATGAAAAAAAATTAAGTAAGCTTCAAATTACCTTTAATAAAAATTAATTCTTAATTATGTTATCGGAAATCACGTTTCTTTCAAAGCTTGCAGAATTTACTTTTCTTAAAAAATATACCCGTTGAATTCTAAAAATGTGTTCATATGTTTGTAGTCTCAGCTCTATCATTGCTTTTAAATTAAAATCTAAGCTGAGACAAATGCAATTAACCGCCAAATGCGGCAACCATACCTCACAATCCTTCATCCCTTTCCTTTCTTTTCTTCCTTTTTTCCCCCCACAACCTCAAGAGAGGGTTAAAGCCCCTGCTGGAAGCATAAAGTGGCCGAGTAAATGCAATTTTGGCCAAATTAATTTTATCGCGAACGCAGACTTTATTCAAATTATACCCCAGTTTTCAGAACGCATAAATTAAAGGGTATTAGAGCGTCGCTCCCGCACTGCTTGAAAAAATAAATAAATAAATAAATAGCGAAGGGAGGAGGATGGAGGAAAAATAAATAATAACGAAAAAAGGAGGTGAAAAAAAATTAAAAATTCTTTCTTCTTAGAATAAATAAGTAACAAGTAAGGCAAAAATAAAGGCAGCAACGAAAAAAATCTACGGATATGCTGTGAAAAATGAGACTAAGGTTTAGTGGTGGTGGACATTTTGTGTTGGGAGACATTTGTCTTCATCAGCGTATTTTTCCACTGTGGAGTTTTTAGTTTGCTTTATGTGATATATATTCTTTTAGTTTTTTTTTCTTATTTTTTTACGCTCTCTCTCTTATTTTTCTCAAGACGCTTGTGACACATTCTTTTACAGCGCAGCATTTTGTAGCCGTTCGAATAAAAATTTTTGTTTTGTTTTTTTCCTCCCACCCTGCAGAAATTTTGACTTGAGCCCAGTCGCTTTGGAAAGATTTTTTATTTTTCGATCGTATTTTTTTTAACGTATATTTCGAAGAAGATTTTTCTGATAGAACATTTTGTATATTTGTTTCGTAACTTTTCTTTTGCGATGTTTTTTTAAAAGTAAGAGTCGGTGTATATGTAACAAAATACATCAACTCTCTTTCTGCCTCTGTGGTTATTTTCTTTTCCTGTGTTATATGATAATATTTTTGCAGTGTTAAAAATTCGTGAAATTTGTTTTATTTCACTCTATTGTTAAAAATGTTTGACGTTTAGAGAAGTTTTGAGCATCTACATTTATGAAGGAAAATTTACTAATGGAAAAAATAATTTATAGAGAGCAAGCTAGCAGTTTCCTTGATCTTCAAGAATTTATATATCTTTGATTTTGATGAAACAGAATAATTTGACCACTAATATGAACTCTGATTTTGATCAAACAGAATAATTTGATCATTAATACGAACTCTGATTATGATGAAACAGAATAATTTGATCATTAATACGAACTCTGATTCTGATGAAACATAATAATTTGATCATTAATATGAACTCTGATTTGGATGAAACAGAATAATTTGATCATTAATACGAAGTCTGATTTTGATGATGCATAATAATTTGATCATAATACGAAGTCTGATTTTGATGAAACATAATAATTTGATCATTAATATGAACTCTGATTTTGATGAAACAGAATAATTTGATCATTAATACGAAGTCTGATTTTGATGATGCATAATAATTTGATCATAATACGAAGTCTGATTTTGATGAAACATAATAATTTGATCATTAATACGAACTCTGATTTTGATGAAACAGAATAATTTGATCACTACTACGAACTCTGATTTTAAAACTTTCATTAAATTTTGTCTTCTTGTTCATGCCAGGATTCTGAAAGATTTTCTGATCATACAAGTATTTAAAATAACTTAGAGTATCTCTTCGCAAGTTTTGTTGCCGATAACATCTTATCTCCAAACGATCCTTAAGAACACATTAGTTCTATTTTTATTTAAACTATGTAAGAAAGGGGTTTTAGTTCATCGAATTTTTTATGATAAGACATCCCACGTCACAGAAATCTTGACTTGGGCCCATGCGCTTCAGATAGAGCTTTTTTTTTTCAGTCGTATTTTTGAAACTTATAATATCTTTGTGCTTGTGTGTCGCTGTGTTGTGAATGGTTGCCATGCCTACCGTATAAAAGGCTTCCTGAGGCATGTATGTAATGTGGAATTTGAACTTCGAACCAAATGACGGCACAGTTGGAATAGTGAGGCAGCGGACCCCAAATTGCTAGCCTAGCAGGCGCATGACAACAACAAAAGCAATAATAACACTAGTTTTGAGAATGTTCTTCGCCTTGGAGAATGATAAGTCGAGAATCCTCTTCGGGAACATAGCAAGTTTTAGAATTTAAAAACACTAAGAACACATCTAAGAAATGTTTTTTCCTTCTCTTCAATTCCCAAACTAACATCTAGCCTCAAAGTTTTAATTATTCTGTTAATTATGCGATGCTCCATCCAATGCTCAGGCAACATTTTTCTTCTATCAGGCTCGGATTTAGAGGCTCGGGGTGCAAGAAAATGAGTTTGAAAACCAGTGTCAAGAGAGACGCTAGACGCGCGCAAAGCCTCCAACGTAGAAATAAAAATAAAACAAGAAGACGAACAACGTAAACTAAAAGACGAAGTACCGTGGCTCTTAATTAAAATAAATGGCTTTAGACACAAGGAAAAAAATGAGTGAACAGTCCCTTACCGGCGCACTCTCTAGACATGCAGGGATTTTTCACTGTGCGGGCTATTGTAGGGTATTGTGTTAGATGAGAGTTTCCGTAACAATGGATCAAAGATGTAAGGGGAAAATGGTGTCGGTGATGCTACAATTAAATTTCTTCATTATTCGGCCCAGCATCAGGATAAAACTTTTGGTTATGATGTTATTGCTGAGAGAAGTTTCATTGTTAGGTGAATTTTTTTTACAGTCGTGTGTGTTTATCTTTTGGGCGAGGGTAAAATTGTTGTTTATAATATTGGAAGAGGATGGCGTCATCTGTCGCTGAATGAAAAAGATTTTTAGCTTTTTCGAACTGGTGAAAATGAGGTGTTAGAGCGGTCGTTTGAGACCGCAATAGTGATTATAACTGGACCACGCTTAAACATGGAAATCGAATCTGCATTTTTAAATCAAAATTGAGTTTAATGGGCTCATGCACTGTTCCTTGTAATATTGTTTTACCTACATACAATCGCGGTGTTATTTGCATTTAGTAAATGGGAATTTAAAAAAAAATCTCAAAAAATTGCATTTGAATAAAGTATATGAAGACATGAAATTTTGAAAAGCAAATTTCTCAGTTTCAGCGTCGCTAAATGTACGACATTTGCGCTTAGCAAGGCAATATACTGCCGTGCTAAGCACGAAAGTCGTATCTGCACTTTTTAACAAAATTGAGTTATCGCCACCAGGTGGCTCTTTGTGACGTAAATATTTTTAAAAAAATCCTGAAAAAGTTTCAACTGAATCAAATGCATGGTGGCGCAAAACTTTAAAGAGTTTGATCTCAGTTTGAGCTCGACTGCAGATACCACTTTGGCACTTAGGCAGGGATTCAAGTGAAACAGCACTGCGATCGCTTCGAATTACAATCGCTACTGGAAGTGAATTACATTATCATCAACTTAACTTGGCGCTGACGTCACTACGGGTGGAGCCAATAAGAGCTCACAAGCACTCAGCGATCTCTTCTTATTCGCCAAGTAGGCTGTGACGTTTTATCTGGCTCGTTTTTCATAGGCAAACGTCACGCTGACGTCACAATGTTTTTATCAAGAAACGTTCTAATGTAATTCATTTCCAGTCGCGATTGTAATTTGCGATTGCCTGTTTCACTTGAATCTCTACCTTAGCCGGCAGCAGGCACGTGCCAACAGGGGGGGCAGGGGGTTTCTTTGCCCCCCCAGTCTTTGAAGGAGGAGGGGCAAATTTCATTTCTCGCCCCCCCCCCCTAGTTATTAAACATTTGAAAAATTATTGGTGCGGATTTAATCGATAGCACCGCTATTCCCAAAAAAATAAATAAATAAATAAATAAAAACAACAGGCGGGAACGAAATTCCGGAAATAATGGCTCACTGCGTTCAACGACAGTTAATAGATGATTTAAAACAAAGTACTTTTTTGGGTATAATCGCAGATGGCATGACAGATATTGCAGGAAACGAGCAATTCAGTTTGTGTGTCAGGTGGATGAATCCCGTCACATCTGAGGTGAGGGAGGAATTTTTGGGCATGTACTCCCCAAATGACACAAAAGCCAGTACATTGTTTTATGCAATTGAGGATGTGATGATAAGACTTGGTCTTGGTTTTGAGAAAGTAAGAGGGCACTGCTTTGATGGAGCTAAAAACATGAGTGGCCATATAAATGGTGTTCAGAAACTGATTCAGGAAGTCCAACCCAAATCATTATTTGTTCACTGTAGCAACCATTCCTTGGATTTATGTCTACAAGAAGCTGCCCGGTCTTGCACTTTAATTTGTGAAGTCATGGCATTGGTGAAAGATGTTTAGAACATCATACTATCTTCAGCTAAAAGAAAGCAAACATATTTGAACATTGTTCTCCCTCCATGTGACCAGGATAGTGAAGAAAAACAAGTGTCCAACCTCATACCCCTTCGCCCAACAAGATGGTGCATTCGCGTCACTGCGTTAAACCGTTTTGTTGCTAACTACGAGAGGGTGCTGCAGACAGTAGCAGCAATTTTAGACGAAAGAAATGCAGTTTCAGACGAAAGAAGAGCAGCTCTAAGGGGATATAAAAGACAGCTGAAAAAAGCAAAGACTCTGTTCGCGTTAAAAGTAGCCAGTAGAATGTTTGCTCCTTGTGAGCAGTTTGCTAAATTTTTGAAAAAACCTGACTATACTGTTACTAAGGCAATTACATGTGCCCAACTTCTGTCAGACACGCTTTTGAATATGCGAACAGAAGAAAATTTTGATTGTCTCTGGACAGAAACTAAGGAAACAGCGGAACTGTTAGGTTTGGAGCTACCACACAGAATTCGCGAGAAAGAAAGGCTCCATGTCGCTTAGAGCACTCCAACGTGTCTGACAATTCAATTGCTGCGAATTTAACAGAAACTGTTAAACTCCGACAATGCTTTTTCGAAGTAATGGACATAGTAATTGAAGAAATTAAAAAGCGGTTCCACCAAACCGGAATGATGAATATTGTTCAGCTAGAAGAAGTGCTGACAAGTGCAGCAAGAGGAAGTCCCTTGCAAGAAAAATTGGGTGTCCATGCAAGTGACTGCGATATCGAAAAGTTAGAGGCCCAATTAATTTTTTGCTACCCGCTGTAACAAAGGGAGAATTATCTTCCTTTGATATTTGCGAAAAAATGGTAGCAGAATCAAGTACCGTTAGACAGCTACTGAGTGAAGTTTTTAAATTAGTTGAACTTATTCGCACCGTTCTAGCTTCAGTGCATCGGCCGAAAGGTCATTTAGTTCACTTCGGCGAGTAAAAACGTATGTACGATCCAATATGTCGCAAAAACGTTTGACCCACCTCCTTCTGTTGAACATACACGAATCTCGTATTGCCAAATTGGATCTAGATTCCATTTGCAAGGAATTTATCTGCAGAACCGCCGAAAGAAAAAGCGTATTTGGCGTATAAATACCGTATTTTTCGCCGTATAAGACACACTTTTTCTCCCCAAAATCGGGGGGGGGGGAGTGCCTGCGTCTAAAACGGCAAATACAAAAGCCCCCTTTTTTCTAGATTTGCCTCCTTTAAAATTGGGTGCGTCTTATATGCCGGTGCGTCTTATACGGCGAAAAATACGGTATATCTGGATTTTATTTTTCCCTAAAAAATTAAGAAATATGGATTAAAAAAAGTTTGTGCTCCATTGGCTGATATTTTTTTTCGTTTGCTCCCCCACTCTCCAAAACGTTGGCACGTCCCTGGCCGGCAGTATAGCTCTTTGTCAATTCATTGCAGTATAAGTTATGTATTACATTAATTCGTCACGCTGCTATTCATTGAATTTTAAAGCAAAAAATGCGAGCTTATGGATGAATTTCTTTATCAGATTTGTCAAAACACTAATTCTAAGTGAATTATCATGATTCGAAAAATCATTCATGCACATGCACAGCTGCTTCCACAAGGCACATGCACCTTTATGTATATTTCTTTGAAGAACAAAGAGCTATCTCGAATGCATTGAAGATGTGCTATTGTACATTATCTAGTGCAATGGAAATAGTGTTTCACTGGATTTCAATGCTGCTAGTTAAAATGTACTACGTTACGATGAACTGGGATCATTGATTACATTTTTTGAACATCGACAGGGGCGGCATTTCAGCATTTCGTTTGAGGGGGCGAGTTTTTTAGATATGAAGTATCTCAGTATGGAACAAAATACACAGTTGTGAAAAGAAACACATCTTAAAATTGATTTAATATTGAGAAAAATTGGAGTTGCGAAACAATTTCAATTTTTAAGACCAAAGCGAAAAATTATTTTGTGATTAGTTATCACGCAAAATGTCTTGATTAGTAATTAGTTTTTAACTTTCAGTCAAGTAATACTCTGCAATATTTGGAGTCAAAAAGATGAGTTTTTCCCCATCGATTCCCAGTGTCTTGTGCTATTTCCCAAACAGCTTAAGTTGAAAATCCTTTCTTGTCCCGTTATACTTGTTTCAGAACATTTTTTTTCAGAATCCTTACTTATTAGAAATAATCTTGAGAATATGTTTAAGGAAGAGCTTTATCAATTTTTGTTGAAAATGAACAAGCTATTTTAGTTCCTTTTGAACGTGATCATTGATTTGTGCTATACATTAATTGAATTTACCAGTTTTTAACATTCTGCGAATAATATTTGGAGGTGCGACCGCCCCCTCTTGCCCCCCTTATTTGCCGCCCCTGAACATCGGTGATGAACATTCATTCACAGTTCTCTTGGTGTGAAATGAAAGAGAATCAAAAGTTAGGGGTAGTGGTACATCACGTATAAATTTTAATTTAAATACCAAGTAACGAGCTTCATCAACTGAGAGAAAATATCTATACATCAACTGAGGGTATCCTTACTGATGCCTTAGCAATGGTGTAGATATTTTTTTAATTTTAAATATGATTAAATGCCAATTAGTGGACAGACAGAATCAGCTGCAAAAAAAAAAAAAACTGCTTCATTGCTAGAGGAAAATGAAAACTTTAAGTGTCTGAAATATTTGTGGATACAGTACCAGTTGAACTTTTATAGATGCAATGAAAAGCGTGCAAAAAAGGTAAATCTTGACCTGGTAAATCTTGTCAATCCCCCCTTTCTTTTTTAATTTCGGTTACTTCTCTGCCCTATGACCTGATCTATCGTTATGCTACAAAACCCATTGATAATTTATATATATCAGCCACAACTTTGCCAACACTTATTTTACTGTGAGCATACGGATGTATCACACGCAAATCTAGTATTTCATGTAGATAAATGGGTAAATGCCAATCGTAGTTGATACGATCATAAGTAAAAAACCAATGCGCTATTTTTCAACAGCAGCAAGGTGTATTATAATATTATTTAAGAATAAAATTTCATGCAAAGTTATAAAACAGTCATACAAAATTAACTTAAAAGTATCGTCTGTTATCAGAAAGTAGTAATGTTAAAAAGGAAAAAGATTTAACATGAAAACAAGAAAATTAAACTTACTTTTTTATTTTTAATGTATTGTCTGCTAATGATTTATTTTACGCGGTATTTGGGCTGTATCTTGACTTCAGAGTTTTTGTTTATGTTCTTAAGATTTTGTACTCAATAAATATGTCTTTTGTGCAATAAAATCTTCTCCAAATATTGTACTTAACAATGTATCTGTGATATATATCGCCACGTGATATATATCGAATATTTTTAACTATATCGCCATAATTTATGTGTTCTCCGAGTACGCTACATATCTATATGCCAGTTATAGTGTACTAAACGAAACCCCGAGATTAAAAGTAAGCGGAAGTATGGATTGGTACAGTTTAATGTTTTTTTTTTGGATTAAATCACAAAAGGAATAAAGTACGTATATTATAACGTATTAATATATTTTGCAGCATAAAATCATATGAAATTGAAGAATTAAATTAGAAAAACTGTTTATTAAAATTTTGCATTACGAATAATTTATGCAATAGCGCCACCTATAGAAAACTCTTGTTGTGATAGGCTTCACTAGATCGGCCATGGATAGAGCCAACAGGCCAAGGAATATAGTTCCTATTTCAGTTACTGATTTAAACTTAATGAGACAGTTCCAGCTTGGGAATATTGGGTTTTTAGATTGAGTACATCAATATTAATCGATTTCAACCAAGTTCCCTTAGTCCCAGAGATCGGTAAACGAACTTGAACGATATCTGTGCTTGGCCCGCAGACTATTGACGGGCATGCGTTCTCCGAAAAAATTTCAAAACTGAACATAACTTTCTTCCATCTTTGCTTTCTAGTGCCAGCTAATTCATCTCCCAATAAAAGCTGACTGTTGCCCCCGGGTCCGTTCTAATCCCTTCCTCGCCTTCTGTCGCGCCCCCTGGGACCCCCCCCCCCCCCCGTTGGTCGGAGTGGCACATCATAGAGCGTCGCGATGCGAATCGGAAATTTATCGACACCCCGAGCCCGAAAAAAGTCAAACCGAAACCAAAAGAATCAGCGAGGCGCGCTCTCACGGACGATCGGGTTCCGTTTTCCATGCCGTTTGATCCCTGATGGGTGTCTGCAGGGAATTTTTTTCCCTTCCCTGTTTGGGTGCGGTGAAGTCTGTGTGCCGTACACTTGTCTACTAGATATTTGTGTGATCCTTTATATTTGTACATATTGTTACTGGTCTGCTTTTACTTCTGGTTTTCTTTAAATGAACACTCAGTTCTTGCGAAAACATATGAAAACTTACAGTGAACTCTCACTTATGCGCCGGACCAAGGGGCCAACAGAAAAAGGCGTATAAGTGAGAGAGATGTATAAATGAACAGACCTATTTTTTAGGACTAAAACGCAACATAGTTTCTAATGAGAAAATGAATAAGAATGTTTCTCTTGAAAAGTGACATATTACTACGGTTCGGCAATTACTGTCATGTAAGTACAATGGTGAAGAGAAAACAAAAAATTTAGCATACCTAATTATAAACTGTTCCCTTTAAAACGATCCCTAATAGATAATTCTCCCTCTCCGAACTCTAGTTCATGCAGAAAAAATGCCTTCTGTGAGCAATAAAGGCGAAAGATGCTTATTTTTTAAAGAAAATAAATACATTGTTTTACATTTTACAGAAAATTCGGAACATAAGTGAAATATTTATGTTTAGAGCGACGCATAAACGAATGATACTATCATTATTTTGCTATGGAATGTGCTGAGTCCATTCAAAATCGTCGTATAAGTGAAAAAGACGCATAAATGAGGCGGCATATAATTGAGAGTTCACTGTATTTGCAAAAATGTACAAGAAAATCCTAATTTATTGCTAAAATATCTACAGCAATTAAGCTAATTTTATAAAACACTGTAATCGCAACGGTAAACAGGTATTTACATTTAAATTCGATGAAACACTGACAAAATCACAGAGCATACAATGCAAAAAATAAACTGTTGTTTTTACAGTATAATACTGGTAGCCGACGTTTCAGTTTAAAACTAATAAAATTCAAAGCAATGAACTGTAAAATTAGTAATTTTACAGTTTATTGCTGTAAAATTCGCTATCTTATAATTTATTAATATACATTTTACAGTTTTAAACTCTTACCTCGGCTGCCAGCATTAATTAAACTGTAAAATAAACGTTTATTTTTTACACCGTAGGCTTCTTAACCGGGCTGTTTTTTAGAAATTTTTCTTTCGACCCAGGTAGTACGACAGTTGAACCACAGATTTCTTTTCCATTGAAAAGAGAAGGTATAAACTGTCGGACCAGACGTATGAAACCTTGAAAAAATCCCCGGCTCCAAAGGGTTCGAGTGAAAATCTCAACCCCGTCCTCTAAAGAAAAAAGACTTACGGTACAGCATGTGTACCGACCGGCTGCTAAAGGTTAACAACAGAGCTAAAGAAAGCAAACAAACTCACAACACATGATCAGCTCGATTTCCATTGATACAGCTGCTATTTATAAACCAACAAAAGTTTCTTTTACAAGTTTCTTGTATATCACGGGACGCGGGAGCGTCCCGCCCCGCCAAGAAAACCAAATACAAGCCGCCAAGAAATTTCCGTCGCCAATAAAAATGTAAAAGAGAACTGTTTACGCGAGTAACCAAACCGGGGTTTTCACCCCACTGTATCTCAGCCCCATAAAGATCCTTAGAGTTCATTTTTGGTATACTCAATCTCCAGCGGCCCCTGACGGCACATACTAAAGCAAAACATCCAGGACCCTCAGGGGGAGGGGTGATATATGTTATAAAATCGCTATTTTTCGCACTTTTTAAAAATTGTTTGACAGGGCTCCAGACCAAACGGTAAATCGGATTGAGCTCTGCTTTTGCACCCACATTTATTTTGTCCCAAAGCTCGGCATAGGGGGTTTTTCGACCCCCCACCCCCTCCCCCCTCGTTTTTATTTTCCGTATCTTTTCTTCCCGGGGGTCTTTGGTGTTGATTTTTGGTATGAATATTCTCGATGAGACATTGAGGACATTTTCCCAAAATTTACCCCCCGGGGCCATCGCACCCCGGAGTTATTAATGCTTAAAATTGGTCCGATTTCTATCTACTAGCTCTGTTCAACATCTGAGCATTTATGTTTTCATTGTTGGGCCACGAGGAAAGAAAACTCAATGATTTATAATTTCATCTGTTGCCAGTTTCTATTTGTTAACAAATAAAATATTTGTAATTGATTTTATTGCATAAGGCTTTTAAAAGGGATCTTCAATTTAGTTCATTTTAATATGAGATCGGCAGTAAGGGTTGGGTTTTTTTTTTTTTTTTTTTAACTTTGAATTTAATCGTAGTATTGTTAGCAACTAGCTTTGTTTTGCGTCGGTTCGGGTGGTACATTGTGATTGATTTCAAATTTATCCTAGACTGAAGAAGATCCTTGAACTTTTGCACCAAATGCATACCGCCAAGAAAACCACAGATGTCGGACCACCAAGAAAAATGTTGAAGGGAAAAAAAACATGCAAAGTAAATTTTGAAGAGAAAAAAAAAAAACAGGCGAAGAAATAATATTAATGCAAAAACATGTGATATCTCCCCAAAAACAACAGTGTTGTAAAAAAATCCCCCGCCAAGAAAACCTTAAATACTCAGCATTAAAAAGTTATGATATCGAGTTTTCCCGCCAAGTTTGTGCCAAACTACAACTAACCTGTATGTATAGTTCTTTTAAATTGTTTTCAGTCCTGCCAGACGGGAAGTTTTTACTCATTAAGCAACCACCTCACAAGACAAAGCTTCCCGCCTGGCAGGACTGAAAACAATTTAAAAGAACTATACATACAGGTTAGTTGTAGTTTGGCACAAACTTGGCGGGAAAACTCGATATCATAACTTTTTAATGCTGAGTATTTAAGGTTTTCTTGGCGGGGGATTTTTTTACAACACTGTTGTTTTTGGGGAGATTCTAGAACTTACTGGAGTTATCTATGAATTTAAGTTTATCTGGTTACGCTTAAAACACTGTCGTTATGCATTAGGTTCGAAGTGTCATCGAGCTTGATGACATCTAAATGGTGCAGACTTGGCGATTTCTTTTAACTTTCTCGCCAAACCTATAGACGTAATATTATATGGTGTACAGCAGGCAAAATTTATACACAGGCAAAGTTTCAAAAACCACCAAATTTAGTACAAGATTACAACAAATTAAGCTCGTAAAAATAATAACTATTCACAAAATCTGTAACAATGTGAAACGTATAGTATGAAGATCAGATCTTTTAAACTTTCAAAAGTAATATTCACTCCATAATTTAATACTTCTTTGTCTGTACTATAGCGACACAAAGTGGTTTGGAATTAATCTTGAACTTGAAAGTTTCAACCAGTAGTTTCTTTTCCTCTTCATCTAGAATGTTCTTCTTTTGCAAGTCCACTACCGAAGAGCTCGCATTTTTATGGTTTGTTGGTTTTGTGGGGCTTTTTGGCACAAGAGCCCTGATGGGATCTACTGCCTCTCATATTTTTATAAGTAAACTATTTCAGGGATTTTCAGAAGTCATGCAGGAAATAATCTCGAGTAATTTCTCAAGCACTGTTTTGAGGGCTTAAAAGCACACTGAAAGCAAAGTTTGTAGGGGATAGAAGTATTGTAGGGCAATATATACCGTTAAAAAAAGAAAAGAAAAACATTGTAAAGGTTTCTAGTAACGTTTATAAAGAAGCTGTATTGTTACTAAAAATCTTCATAGAAGTCTTGTTTCCTTCGGATGTTCTGGTAGTACTTTATTTTTTAAAAAGTGTAACTGAAAAAAAAAAAAAAGGTTTGTGCAGCGCCGCAAAAATACAATATTGTTTTTACAGTATAATACAGCTGATTTTAGAGTAATAAACTGTAAAATTGCTAGTTTTACGGTAATAAACTATAAAATTGCTATTTTTGCAGTAATAAAATGTAAAATTGCTAATTTTCAGTTTATTACTGTGCATTTTAAAGTTTTAAACTTTAACCTCTGCTGCCAGTATTAAACTGTTGTTTATACAGTATAATACAGCTAATTTTATGATAATAAACTAAAATTGCAAATTTTACAGTAGTAAACTGAAAAATTGCTAATTTTGCAGTTTATTACTGTGCATTTTTGTTAAACCTCTGCTGCCAGTATTATACAGTGAAAATAACAGCTTTTTTTTTGTAGCGTGGATTTAGCCTCTATTTCCAAAGCCGGTGTCAAAGCACCCAGATAACAAAACATTCGCAAATCAGTCCCATTCGCACCAGGTCCCCAGATCGGCATCGCGAGAGCATCTTCCAATCTCCATCGAACCATTTGTTAATCCGGTTGCGGGCGCAGAAAGCCGACCTATCTCGAAGTGACAGCCCTCATAATTGGCCCTTTCACCCTCCAGCGAGCCGGATACTGATAGGTGACGGGTTCGCGGCGCCCGGACAACCGGTTCCTCCCGGATTAACTCGGCCTACTCCCCGGTAGATCTTTGTGCCGGACGGCTGCGCTCAACTTTGTGTCGTTTCGTGCCCCCAAGGCAATGACTAGTTTCTGTTCATAATTGAGGTGGAACTGTGGGTAATTAAAGGCGTTTATGATGTCTATTAATTAAGTAACTGTTATCGTGGTTTTGAGTGAGGTAAATTACGGGTGCGGTCATAGGAATATTTTTATTGACTATGTCGAAATCATTCACTTGAAAGTTGTTTCTTTTGTTACTGAAGCCAATCGGGTACCCGAGCCCAAGTAGATGAATATTCCTAATTTAACCCATTAATGAAGCAAATGCACCCACAGCTCGATCATAGCATCCTAAGACTGCAGTTTCGCCCTTATTATGGGCTCCTCAGTTAGGAATAGCCAGTGATCGAGCCGGAGGCAAAAATCCTCTTAATGTAGCTAAGATAGCCAACAAACTGGTAGATAAAGTATCTGGTAGTAAAGGGTTATTGTGCAATGAGTAAATAACTCATTGCACAATAACCCATTAATGCCTAGCGTGCCTTTTAGGAACGGTCCAAAAAAGGGTCTTAATTTCCCCAAAATGAACATTTTAACCAAATAATAATGTTCAATTAGTACCTTGGTATTGTTTCAATTCGTTATTAACGGATTGCAGCACATAACCATTGTAAAGTGCGTTCTGTAGCAGTTTTAATATGATCTCTATCAAAAATGATATCGTTCACAATCTCAAGAAAAAAAAGCTAAGTTTTCAAAGTTATTCCCAGCTTCCCAGTTTATGTTAGTTGCTGATTTTATTTCTTCTTATAAAATGTCTTTTCAAGTATTTTTTCGTAGGCAGAAAAAAAAAAATTCTTGAAAACAATATGTACCCTCTGGGGTCTATCGTAACTTTTAAGGGACGATTTTTCTTTCCTTAATAAAAAAATTATGTTTTACATAATATTTTTTTATTATTTTTCCTGTCCATTAAACACTGTTTGTAACCAGTATACAAAATACCTTTGTAAAAAAATGTCAGGCATTAACTCGCGAGAGCTCGCGCGGGGTCGAAAACGACCCCAACCAATTTTGTTTTAATTTCTTGGAATTCCATAGCCAGATAAGGAAACCATCTTTTGGGTAACTCCAATTGTGTCCTTGATCGACGTGAGGGTGTGGTTCAAATTTTCCTAAACCCATTCCATTCTTGCAAAAAAGGGGGTCTTTTGCGAGCACTGGGGTCGTTTTTGGACCCAGCGCGAGCGCTCGTGTGAGAAATAACAGCGCGAGTTCTCGCGTGTTAATGGGTTAATTTCGAAGTCTTTTGGGACTTCATGTACGTAGAATGTATACAGGCAGCCATTCACGCCGAAAAAGCTCTGGAGCGAATGAAAATACACCCATGCACGAGCCAGAACTCGTACCCGGAACCTCCCTATCCCAGGCAGACTTCTCTAACCACTGGCAATTACACTTTAATTACGTATGCATAATTCACGGTCTCCTAGTTACAAAGAAACCTGTTCTCAATGTAAAACACGTCAGTTTATGATTGAAACAACACTTGAAAAAGTAACAAAACTTATTTTATCCATAATCTCACGTCTTTAGCATTGAAAAAAGAGAGTAGGAGGGGCTCTTGTAAGCTGAGATGAATACAATACATCCAAGTACGTAAAATATTGAAACGTAAATGCAATAATTTACAATTTTTGTGTTTTCTTAACATTGCTTTTCTCACTTTATTTCCAGTACTAACGAAGGTAAGAGGGCGGAAGTTGTTGGGGCATTCCACGGTATTTGTGACATAGGGGTGTCCGTAACAAAACTCTTTGAAAGTTTAAAATTTTTATATATATTGAAAAAGTACATTCGAAAGTATATGAATATCATATAGCTTTCATAGTTCACTTTATATTATGTTTGTAATTGCACTCAGAACATTGAAAATGCAATTTTCACTGTTACGGACTCTACATTGAGAATTTTTCTTTAAAAACTAAACTTTTATTCCAATTATTGTTACGGACTCTACAGTCATCATTTTCATAATCCATAATTTTTTATAGAACGCACTTTTTGATTGAAATATTTGGCTATATTAGAGGTGAGCCTTTACTTTGTCTCAAGTACCAGTTTTGGCTTAAAAACCGGTTTAAGCCAGATTTAGAGAAAAATTCAATGTAGAGTCCGTAACAGTGAAAATTGCATTTTCAATGTTCTGAGTGCAATTACAAACGTAATATAAAGTGAACTATGAAAACAATATGATATTCATATACTTTACAATGTACTTTTTCAATATAGATAAAAAATTTAAACTTTTAAAAAGTTTTGTTACGGACAGCCCTATGTCACAAACACCGTAAAATGCCCCTGTTGTTACTTAAGCCATTCGAGAGTACTGAGTCCGAGTATATGAATCTGCTCGATTCAAGGCAAAATAAGTAGTGCTTCTGCTTTTACGAGCACCATTAAGGCGGAAGTCCGTTTTAGCTCACGACACATGCCTTAAGGAACTGTAACTGCTTATAGAGTTGGTATTCGAATCCATGACCTCCCCATCCCATTAAGACTTTTCTGCCCACTAGACAAGCTGGCCGGCGAGGACGAGAGGGAGTTCTTGCATTTTAAAATTGATTAATTTTGAAGTAAATAGACTTCCCCCAGACGAACTTTCAGCACAGGATTCAATGATGACTACGAACTATGCGTTTTGCCTTTTTTTATGCACGATTAATTTTATTACATAAAATAAAAAGCACTTACATGAATTATACAGGGTGTTCTGTTTACGAACATAAGTTGGGGGATCTTGTGAAAAGTTATACCTTTTGTATTTTTTGACTCCTTTTTTTTCTCTTCAAGCTTTTAACATCTTAACTCTGTATTTCGTTTTGAGCATTTATGCCATTGGAAGAATGCATCTTGGACGAACGATTGCGAAAATAAAGGTATTGCAAGTTAAAACGGAGCACCTTGTACAATTTACAGCATTCAGAAAAAAAATCGCAACCGGAAAGAGGACGAGAATCAAAACCGCCACCTTATTACCGCACGCAGGCATCTGCCGCAGCAAGGCACCGAGACCTCTCAGCTTCTTAGGATCTGTATGAATATATAAATTTGATGTTGGGGGGGGGGGGTTCACTCTGCCCCAAAAGGGTTCAGAACTTTTTTAATCTGTCGAAGACCTGCTATGTTGGCAGCCCAATGACTCTCATTTCCGCCACCTTACTTAAATCGTTTATTTAAAAAACCATCCAAAAGACAAATTTTGTAATTTAGGGAAAACATTTATAGCATCACACTAAATTCTCAATCGCGACAACCAAACTTTTTACCGAAAGAAATCTGTACATTTCTGTTTAAAATATTGTTTAAACAGAAATGTACAGATTTCTTTCGGTAATATATATTCGGTATTAAAATAATGTTAAGGATGAAATAACATCCATGGGCGGGGCCTCAACGGCGCAGTGGGTCTGCCCGTCAGTTTGTAATCTCAAGAGGCGCGGGTTCGATTCCCCTCTTTGCCCTGGGTGTAACTTCCTTCTCTGTGCTGTAAATTCTTTCCTTCAATAAAATCTGTATTGTACTATCTGTGGAGGCAAGGCGCATAGTACGCAGTCCTCATGTGTGTCGAAGTTTATTGACTTCTAGAATAGAATAGAATAGAACATCCATGGGCAAGGCGTGATTCGAACCCGCTACCACTTGCTTACGAGGAGACTACTCTACCTCTAGGCCCACGTGGCCCCCAAAATAAAAAGTTCTTTTCAGCTCAACTTTATATGTGAACTGAAGATAACGAATCTACCGGCGGTCATATTGTTTATTCGATGTTGAAATTTTTGAGGAAAATTAATCCAATTTTAAGCAATATTTCCTAAGACAATACACAGATGAACTGTCACTTTCTTCGTAGATTACATGCTGTATTATTGGTTCAAACACAGTAGTTCTGCAGTCTTATTTTGTTTGTGTTCACAAGTAAACCTTTTTAAGTCATTCGATATTGACGAATCTTGGCGGGTTGGAAGTCTGCAGCTTATCTTCAAGTACGTGCTTCATTTTCTTCGTAGTTCTATTTTCATATTCCTTTTTATTCCTATTACGAAACAGTAAAATAGTTTGAAATGTCTAGAGAATTCAATTAAAAATGTTGCTTCTTATAAAATACCATTACGAATTGTCATTACTTGTAAAAGTTGTTTTCATTATTACTTACTTCACGTTGTATCTTTCAGAAAGTATTCGTTTTCAGGTGTTTAACTGGTTTTTAGTATGGGGGCGCACCTAGTACGCTAGTAATCACTATTCATTATATTATTTAGGCTATGCAAAGTAACTTGATGCGAGTTTCGTGTCGAGAAAGAGCATTTAATTTAATTTTTAATCAATAGGTAAAAGCACCAGTAGTCGGCCATTTAAGAGATCTTTTGTTGATCTTGGCTAACCTAGAACTTTCAGCTATCAAAACACCAACAAAAACAAGGTAAAACTTTAGAATGAACCTTTCTAATAGTGAATCACCTACTTATTTCAGAAATTTACAAAAAATTATGTTAAAATTCAAGCTGTTGTCCACACTAGTAAATGCTCCAGTAGTCGGCCACAGAATAATTTTAGCTGAAAAATAAGCAGAATCGCAATCTTGGATGACGGGCACACCATTCAAAATGAAATGACTCATTACTCATTCAGAAAAAGTACCCAAAACTTAACTGCCACTGGTTGATGATTGAGGATAGGTACATGATTGTGTGAATGCGTCACATCTGATTTTGACTTAAAAATGTATTATTTATGAGGAGTTTTATGTCATTGTGGCCGACTACTGGAGCACTTACCCTAATTCTTTCTATTTTTTTCCCCCACGTTTTCGAGCTGTCCCTTCTGTTGCTGTGATGCGAAATGTTGGATTGTTGTACAGTTATGAGACAAATTAATATAAACGTTTGAATACATTTTAGTTTCTGTGGCGGTATAATGTCTTATTTTTGCGACACATCTTTGACAGAGAGCCAGCATCCATTTTTCCGTTTAATCGTTCTGTTTAATTTGTTTCTGAAAACAGAGCCTCACAGATCGGACAAAGAATAGTAATATGTTTCTAACCTATGTTTCTTCTTCTATGTTTTAAATGTGCTTTTGAATTGATGCAATATCTAGAGTAATTTTGGTGTAACATCCCAAGTTAATTGAATTTAAAGTGTCCTTTTTTCAAAAATTGCTCACGTGTTTTTCATTGTTGGAGTTCTACAAGCTCCAACAAACCATTAACAGCTCTCTGATTTGAGTCTTTCGGTCTTTGATTAAAATAAAACTGAGTTTTGTTGATTAATTATGCCATTTACGGACTTGGTAATTGCTTTTCATAGAGTGATAATTGTTTTTCTTGAAAGTTACAAGCTAGCGTATGAAATTTAACAATTCTAAATCAGAATCAGTAACGATTTTTTTTCGGGGGGAGGGGGGGTCAAGAGGTTCATGCACCTTCCGAAGGAATGAAAAAAAAATTACTATACTAGTAAATACTTTTAATTATTTTTTCATAACAAAAGTAACATTTTTTCAGTTATTAAAACCCACACACACAATGTATATTTGAAACAAAATCAATTAGGTTTACTGTGAAAGTAGTAGACGGTCAGTGTAAAATAATCTGTAAAAGGTTGTATAATATCACGACTCGTTCTAATAGAAAATAGTGCTTATTCTGTTGCAATAACCTCTTGTTATAAAAAAACTCTTACAATGTTTTTAAATAATACCGTGCATTATTATACCATTTGGTGAAATTATATAAGGTTTAATTGTTAACTTGCAGTAAGTATGAAAGAGATTTTTTTATAACCACATTCGAAGTAAATTAGAACGTAATGTTTCTATAGTTTAAAAAAGATTTATTTGCTTTGAGTGCTCTTTAAAAACTTTTCAAAGGAACCTCATGAGAACTTTTTTTCTGTAAAAAAAAGAAAGAGACTAGAGGGGGGGGGGGCTTCTGAAAACCGGGACTGTCCCGGTAAAACCGCGACATTTGGCAAGCTTAATTTTATGGTATGTATATTTACATATATTCACATGCTGCCAGAAGAAACAACATATTTGCCCCCTGTTTTGAAATGTACCCATTCTGTATATCAATAAGCATTACCACTTTAACATTCAATAATTCGTGTAGTTCTGTACATTATATTTGTTACTTAATCAACAGAATAAATCTACTTCAAATTTATGAATTCTTAATACTTATAACTCTCTTTTCCCATTATTCAGGTGTTGCCACTGCACTTATTTCGAAACAAAATACTTTACTTTTGCCTATCGCACTATTCAAGCATTTAATCGAATCGCGGCGCTTTCATTTTTGAAAATGCGCCACGGAGAATTGAAATGAATGAAGCGGCAAATTCCGAGTTCATTTCCAAAACTAAATCAGGCAGCGAGGGAACTGCTGCATTTCGGGGCTATTGCAACAAAACTTTTATTACTTAAGACAAAACGAATGAAAAATAAAGCCACAAGAAAAAATAAAATCCCGCCTCTAAAAAATAGCTTTGTTTCTAAGCGACCCAGATAACCTATTCATGTGGAACGCTTTAGCCATTTTATTCCCTGAAAAACGTGAAATAGAAGGGGGTAAGAATGTAAAAGAAAAAAATAAACCAAAAGCGCGGGCTAAAGAAGAAAAATTCGTCTTTTACCCCCGGCTGACTTTTTAATTTGAGAGGATTTAGAGCCGCGGGAACCGAACTTTGCGCGAAGTTAAAACAGAAAGCTTTCCTGGAAGACTTATAGGGGAGGGGAAATGCGAATTTCTATCTAAATGACGAAATGACGTATTTTTAGGCTTTATAAATCTTGAAAAGGTACTTCTTTTTATAAAAACGAACTTGTTTTTTCTTCTTCGAATGAAGCATTATTCTAGTTTTCGAAACTTTGTTACTTTATGGGAATATATTAGCATTTATTAACCCATTAATGCCTGACTTTTTTTCCAAAGATATTTTGTATATTGATTACAAACAGTGTTTAATGGACAGGAAAAATAGTAAAAAAAATAACGTGTAAAAAATAATTGTTTTATTAAGGAAAGAAAAATCGTCCCTTAAAAGTTGCGATAGACCCCAGAGGGTACCTACTTCTTTTACTAAAATTTTTTCTGCCTACGAGAGAATATTTAAAAAGACATTTTATAAGAAGAAATAAAATCAGCAATTAATATAAACTGGGAAGCTGGGAATAACTTTAAAACTTAGCTCTTTTTCTTGAGATTGTGAACGATGTAGTTTTTGATATCTCTTCTCTACTAATAATAAAGCTGAAAGTTTGTCTCTCTGTCTTTCCTTCTGTCTTTCCTTCTGTCTGTCTGTTACGCGCGTAGCGCCAAAACCGTTCGGTCGATTTTCATGCCACTTGGTACAAAATTAGTTTGTAGCATGTAGTTTTGCACCTCGAAGCGATTTTTCGAAAATTCCATTTCGTTCTTTTTCTATTCGAATTCTTAGCGGAAATTCGATAAAATAGGGAAGAAATATTTTATACACATTTTCAAGTCTTATGTCATTCGAAAGCTTGAAATTTTCTGCACAAAATGACGTTTTTTCGAAGTTTCTACGATCATCAGGAGAGCTGTAACAATTGTTTTTAGAATCCCGAAATTCAAGGCTTACCTTCAGTAAAGCAAGCCAAACGATTCTAAAATGGCTTTGCTCGCGAATAAAATTTGTTTGAAAATAGAGATGAAATGAATTATTTTATCAACGGAAATCAACTTTTCATGTTGTTACCATGGTTACGTTTTTATTTCGTTCTTTTTCCCTTAATAATTTTAAAAATGTATTTGTTTTTGTAACAATCCAAACTCCAAGCCTTATTAAAATTAGTCAAATGAAATATTAAAAACCGTGATAAGATGGCACCTGTCAATCAAATGAGAAATCGAGTCCTTTCCTTAAAATACAGGATACCATTCTAAATTTATCGTCTGCAAAACATATTTTACTTCATTATTAATTTATTTCAATATAAATTGCAGCAAATGGCTTGAGTGAACGAATTTAGCTTTTAATTTATCGTTTGCTGGTTGATCTTTGTCGATGTTTATTGTTTTTATTATCATTGTGAAGAATAATGCACGAAATTTCTATGACTAATACTTAAAATTTTTAGGATCAGTTGAGTTTAAAAGAAAAAATTGCTCCAAATATACTTTTGCAATGTGATTATTTATTGTTGGACTGTAATTTGCAGCAATAATTGCATTTAATAAATAATGAAAGACAATATTAAAAATTATTTTTTTGGCGACTTTTTTACAATTTGGCATTCAATTCTATTTCAGTATATTTACTTCTATCTTATTGCGATATTGCAACGTTCTTTCTAAAGTATGTCATTTCGGAAAATGTATTATTTTGTTTTTGAAGTTAGGAAAGAAAACTTTCTTCTTCTTTTAAACTTTGGTAAGATTTCTGTTGGTTTCTGTGAGCAACAAAATTTTTCTTATTTTTTCTTTTGGCTTATTTTTGTGCACCTATCTTTGGGGTTGCATTCGAATGTCCCCAAGGGGGTGATTTACCCCTTTTATGGGGTAATCAGGGCTTTCAATGCAGACCAAAGTGATATGAATTGGCGCGACCACTTGGCGATATCTCGCCAAGCTTTTGGTCACCAAGTGTTTGACGCCAATTTGGCGACATATCGCCAAGTTGGCAATCAATTTAGCGAAAAAAAAATTTTTTTGGGTTCAATTTGGCGCTATTGGCGATATTTTGCGAAAAATCTACTGAATGATGTTAAAATCGGCGATATTTAGGAGATTAATCATTGTAAAACATTTTTTTGCATTGTTTCGTGGCAAACTAGGGATGCAAATGTTTGAATTGTTATCTTACTCACTTCAAGCACTATTTTAGCACTTAAGGCATCTACTAAGAAATTTACACGTAAAAGGAAGTAGTGTAGGGTCCATACCAAATTTTTATATCATACTTTGAAGGAATTATAGTTGAATTATAACTAAAATAGAGTATTTTTTTCTGCTATATCATTTTTTTACAAATGAACTTTTAATTTTATACCACGGGCAAAGCCGTGCGGGTACCGCTAGTAGATCATATTAAAACTGCTACAGAACACACTTTACAATGGTCATGCGCTGCAATCTGTTAATAACGAATTGAAACAATACCAAGGTACTAATTGAACACTATTATTTGGTTGAAATGCTCATTTTTGGGAAATTCAGATCCTTTTTTGGACCGTCCCTAAAAAGGGACGCTAGGCATTAATGGGTTAAGATTAAGGTAAATATTTTCTCACAAAACCATTTTTGTTAAAGAAAAAACAGTTGTGTAAAACATCCAGTAAAACTAATCAACATGCAAAATTCATTAATGATTTTTTTTAAAAAACATTTGTGACTGGCTGTAGGAGTTTTTTATTTCCCAAAACCTATATATGGGCGATTCTCTGTAAACTGGTAATTGGCTGTCCGGACTGAGTATTTTAAAAATAATAAAGTGTAATCAAGTAATTATAGCTCTTAATACAAGTAAAGCATTAATACTCCGTGGCCCAATTGTATTTGGAGTGATAACAATTTAATTTTTTTCCCTAGAAATTATCTAAGCGCCAAAAACACAGTCTCCTGGCTGTCCCAATCCCATAGTCTAACTGTTACAGGTAGTATTTCAAAAAACCTATTAACACTACATAAATTTGGCAATTAATATCTGAAAATAGGATAATGAAGCTATATTTTTCTTATGAAATAAGGTATAATTACGCATTTCTAAAACTTAAAATTGTCATGTAAATTCTGTCCGAAGTTTTTTCAAACAGTCCCCTGCAACAAATTCAAAGCTGTAATACGAAAAATCTAAACCTTTTGCAAATTCTTTTTGGCATGAAGTTTTAATCAGTTTGAATTTGCCGAAATCGCCGAGAACGGTGTTGAAACGCTACTTTGCTTAATTTGAGAGCCACATTTGTGGTGAAAGTATGCATCAGGGTCGTTGCGAAAACAGTCCTCTGGGAAGTGATTTTATTAATGTCAATTTATTTAATTATAAAACATATTAGTTATTATGTCCACGATTTGTGCCTAAATTTATAGGTAGTCTCATAACTACTTATGTTCCAATAGTTTTGCAGATATTACGCAACAAAGAGCAAAAACACAGTCACCTGGCACAGTCCCCTGCCTAGTTATACTAGGCGGGGGACTTAACCCCTATCATGATTTATCAGAAAAATACAAACCTCCATTGGTCCTTTTTCAAACCAACGTAATATATTCATTTTCTGAGCAATAGTATTATAATTATACGAACATTTCAAAAAACCGTGCCCGGACAGATTTCGTGTGAAAAATGACGAGTTTACAGAGAATCGCCCATATTCAACTTACATTTAAGCTACCTATTACCATTCAAAACATTTTTTTTTTAATTTGTAGATATATAATCTTAATTGAAAACATCCTTTTGTATAACTATCATATTTCATTAAGATGTTAAAATTAAACCCTTTAGATAAACCCTTTAATCTAAAATTGGAAGATTAAAATAAGTGAAATCGGCCGATTAATCGGCCGATTTGCTTATCGGTGCATCCAGTGGCGTACTCAGGGGGTGAGCTGATAGGGCTGCAGCCCCCTCCGAAATTTTAAGAACGAATTTTTTGCATTTGAGCTTTAATATTTTTTTCCTTCTTTTCTTTTCAAAGTTGCAACATCAGAAAAGTTTTCAGATCAACTAATTAAGACAGAAGAAAACAAGAAAAATGAATTTTCTTTTTTAATTTTGACTCATCTGTTTTACTGCATGTCTCGTTTATGATTAATTTTCATAATTCAATTTTGTTTTTATTGCAAATATGTTTCAGAAACACCGATTAATGCTCTTGTTCATTCATCAAACTCTTTTAATCATATTTAAGCAAAAGGGATTGAAATCCAGTACAGTCGACGCTCGTTATAACGACCACACGTTATAAAGACCATCCCAATATAACGACCGGTGAGAAAACCCCCAACTGTATCCCAATATACTCTATGTTCTACCTCTTACAGCGACCACTCGTTATAAAGACCGTTTTCTGTAGGACGGAGGCGGTCGTTATATCGAGCGTCGACTGTATTAGCAACAATAGTAAAAATAATTGCAAAATTAACGATATTAAAGCACAAATTTTTCAAAATATTGCAAACATGTGGTTCAAGCAGTCACGAAGAAAAAAATTCTCACTTTATTTTTATCATTTTCTGTTTTCATCAAAGGTTTTTATTTTTTATCGCAATTATAAAAATTAAAAATATAATAATGATGTATTTGTATAATATTAAATTATCATTGATATCACAAATTCGAAACATTAGACATTTGAAACCCTTAGCTGCATTTATGGGGTGGCTCCCCCCCCCTCCCCCATCTATAAGACTATCCCCCTAAAACGATTTGTCTGCATACGCCGCTATAACTATAAAGTACAGTTTTCGCCGCCTATGTGAATCACGTTTGTTCCAAATAGTTTTGATTCAATAAAGCTGGATGTTGTCCTATTTTTGGCGATTTGATTCATCAAAGCGGTTGATTCAATTGATCACTGAATCAACTAACCAGCATATACTGTATCTCTGCCAAAAGACGGATAATCCGTCATAAGGATTAATATTGGACATTTTCGTGGAAAAAACTGATGCGAAGAAAAGTCAAGGGCGGATCCAGAAATGTTTCAAGGAAGGGGCGATAGATTTTTTTTCTTACTTGCCTATTTATTTTGCCATGCATCCTTGTTAACACATGTTGATTACAAATGTTTTGGTCTTCCATTTCGAAAAATTTCCAGATCAGAGCCCCGAATCCCCACCCGTTCCCTTAATATCATCAAAGATCTACTAAAATTGCCCTTTTTGAACTTCAAAATCTAAAAACTACTGGAGACGAGTCCCTCAAGGGAGGGGAAATCACCCCCGTCGCCCCTCCCTTGTATCTGCCCTTGGGAAAAGTATTGTTTTAAAACCTTTTTTCAATAATATTTATACGGGTAAAAGATCCTCCCCCTTTTTTTCTTTCTTTCATGCATCTAGTGTGATTATATTAATGAGCTACGTTAAAAATTTATATTAATTATGACTACATTAATAATTATCAGTAGCCATCTTAAGAATTCAGGTCATCATTCAGATTCAAAGTAATTTAAAGCTAGTTGTTTGTAGGATATGGTATCAGTCGAGTATAATACTCTTAAAAGCAAGCTTAAAAGTATCAGTGAAATATTGGTTAAGAGCAAGAATCTGGGAGAGTGTCACGCCTGTGATTCATGACCTGTCAGATTTTTTTCAAAAAATTACCAAATGTTTATTATCTTATTGAAAGACCAAATCCAGATTGTTTTGCTCTAAAGTTGAGTTGTTTAGTTTTTATGGACCCCTAAAGTTGAAGGTGCGGCATCAAAAATTAAGCGGATTTTCAAGACATGGAAATTGCTGTAAGCTAAAACTCTTACCAGGAACTGTTTAACTCCAATTTTGTTTTTGTATATGGAATATAGAAGGTTGAAACTTTACAAAATGAATGTTAAATTTGTGGTAAGTTGTTGCCGTAAGGTCAGTGAAGGCCCTCAAAACAAGGCATTTTTGACGTTTTTTAGCGTTTTTGAGGTCCAAAAACAGCTTGTACATTTCAGTTGGCACGGCAAAAGTAGTGTCGTTTGAAAGACCAGAGTAAGCACTTTAAAATAATGTATAAATAACCGAGGAAAGTTCAACGTGCTTTTAGTTGCGTAAGGCTGAAATATGAAAAATGTCATATTTTACCGATATTCAAACGGTCATAACTTCCTCTGCCAACAACATATTGAAATATTTTTTTGCCACTGTCATACTCTATTCTTTGTCTTAACAGAACAGTTGAGTCCTTTGAGGCGAAATGCGAAAATTTTTTTTACAAAAAATGTATTTTTTTATGTGTATTTTTTGCCTCAAAAACGCTAAAAAACGTCAAAAATGCCTTGTTTTGAGGGCCTTCACGACCTTGCAGCAACAACTTACCACAAATTTAACATTCATTTTGTAAAGTTTCAACCTTCTATATTCCATATACAAAAACAAAATTGGAGTTAAACAGTTCCTGGTTTGGCTCACAGCAATTTCCATGTCTTGAAAATCCGCTTAATTTTTGATGCCGCACCTTCAACTTTAGGGGTCCATAAAAACTAAACAACTCAACTTTAGAGCAAAACATTCTGGATTTGGTCTTTCAATAAGATAATAAACATTTGGTAATTTTTGGGAGAAAATCTGACAGGTCATGAATCTCCTCATAATGCTAGGCGTGACAGTTTCTCAGATTCTTACTCTTAAATCTTGCACTAATTTTGTGACCATTGGAGGTAAGTTCCACCATTTGTAATGTTGCTTTCATAAACAAAACACCATTGAAATTTTAAATTAAATTCATGGTGAAAGGGAACTTTGCTTAAATTTCTTTTGCTGCCAAAACTGTTTTTTTTTTTCAATTGCACGGGCGGTATCTAACTCGAAATTTTGCTTACTGTTAATGAAAGCTCTCTATCCATTGAGCTAGCTATCTTATCGACAGGAGATAAGTGTTTATTTATTTGATAGTTCGTTTACGAAAGCAAATCTTAGAAATTGTAATTTGGTTTTTCAACTGAGCCAACACTTACAATTAATCGTTTATTTCAGAAACCACTCAAACGACAAAATCTCTAATATTAAGAAAACATTTATTTCTTCACGTTAAACTATTTAATAGCGATTACAATTACATTTTCTGAAAGAAATATATCTAAATATGTATATATTTCAGTTTAAAATATTGAAATCCTAATCGAATTTTTCATAAATAACGGTAAAAATACTTTTTCGAACTTTTAGTGTTTCTCGCTTGAGTGGTTTCTGAAATAAACAATTCAAACATTCATTACTCGAATGATATAATGCCTCCGTTGCATTTTTTGCCTTCTATTCTTTTCTTTCCTTTTTTTAATGCTCATGATTGGTAATAATGGCATTTCACGGTATTTGTGACATAGGGGTGTCCGTAACAAAACTTTTTAAAAGTTTAGAATTTTTATATATATTGAAAAATTACATTCTAAAGTATATAATATCATATTGTTTTCATAGTTCACTTTTAATTATGTTTGTAATTACATTCAGAACATTGAAAATGCAATTTTCACTGTTATGGACTCTACATTGAATTTTTCTTTAAATCTGGCTTAACCGATTTTTAAGCCAAAACTGGTACTTGAGACAAATAAAGTAAAGGCTCACCTCTAATATAGCTAATAATTGTAATCAAAAAGTGCGTTCAGTAAAAAATTATGGATTGTGAAAATGATGACTGTAGAGTCCGTAACAATAATTGGAATAAAAGTTTTGTTTTGAAAGGAAAAATTCAATGTAGAGTCCGTAACAGTGAAAATTGCATTTTCAATGTTCTGAGTGCAATTACAAACATAATATAAAGTGAACTATGAAAACAATATGATATTCATATACTTTAGAATGTACTTTTTCAATATATATAAAAATTTTAAACTTTTAAAAAGTTTTGTTA
>JAXGGA010002327.1:82500-124881 GCA_038373865.1 Uloborus plumipes | reverse complement strand
TGCGGCGACTGTTTTGCATGTGGCCTGGAACACGCAGGAGATTGTCCAACTATTTATTTAGTAATTATTAACTATTGCCTCAAAACAAGGTTTAAATATGTAGATATGTATCTTCAGTAAAAATAGAAAAAAAAAAAAGAAAAGAAACAGACACACACATTTACTATCCCAAATTAGGGATCGTCTTCCCTAACTTGAAACATTTAAGAATTGATTTTTATTTTATGCATGCAGCAATAGCTAACGTAGGAACCTATTATCATTTTAAACAAGTCTGTTTTACAACTGAAAAAAAGAAAAATAACACTACAGTCGAGCGTCGATAATCCGAATTAATTGAGACTTGACCCCATCCGGATTATCGAAAAATCCAGATTTTCGAAAATAGGCTTTTTTTCTGCTTTAAAACTATAGAAACTTAACTGAAACCTTGCAAATTTACTTACATCTGTATGTTCACAATTACAGTAGGAAAATACAGTTAAAGATGCCGTGTATTACTCGGTACTGTACTTAAATGAAACTAAAACAACACAGAATATAAACACAACTTGTAAAGGAGAGTTCAGGTACAGTACAGTAAAAAACAAAACAAAACAGTACAATATGAAGTTAAAGAATATTAAACACTCTATACACTCTACACTAATTAATAACTCTCTATACTCTCAACTTCATCGCATAGCCCCTGATCGTGCGGCATATTTCTGTCACTTCACAAACACCGCCGTCTTCATTATTTTATTTTTATACTAGCAGTACCCGCACGGCTTTGCCCGTGGTATAAAATTAAAAGTTCATTTGTAAAATAATTGATATAGCAGAAAAAATGCTCTATTTTAGTTTAATTCAACTATAATTCCTTCAAAGTATGATATAAAGATCTGATATGGACCCCACACTACTTAATTTTACGTGTTTAGTAGATGCCTTAAGTGCTAAAATAGTGCTTGAAGTGAGCAAGATAACAATTCAAACATTTGTATCCCTAGTTTGCTACGAAACAATGCAAAAAAATGTTTTACAATGATTAATCTCCTAAAAATACATTTCTGATTCTTCCTTAGAGTTTGTA
Source organism: Uloborus plumipes (assembly GCA_038373865.1). Taxonomy (NCBI): domain Eukaryota; kingdom Metazoa; phylum Arthropoda; class Arachnida; order Araneae; family Uloboridae; genus Uloborus; species Uloborus plumipes. Next base: position 123,806 of record JAXGGA010002327.1, on the reverse strand, counting down.
TTGTATTGTTCTTCTGACAGGACGAATTACGGTTAAGACAATCTTATTTTGAGGTCCCTTGTAGAGTTCTGTTTAACGAGGTTCGACTATATTAGGTTCAGTCCTTTTCAAAAGGGTTTTTACTCAAATTTATGCATTTTTTTCTTTTGACAAAACGAAAATTGCCCTAGCAACAAATTGCAATCGTAAAGGGAAAGTCTTTTGACAGTATATTAAATCACAATGAAATTAAAAAAAAAAAAGATAGAAAAGCACTAAAAATCACAAAATTCAGAGAAAATGTATCGTGATAAAAGTGATAAGTTTCTACTAATAGAAGATAAAGACTTATCTAGCATTTTCACCACGAAAAGTATTTCACAAAAATTAATCGACGGCACGAAGACTCATTTTGCGTACTTTGTTCAGACAAAAAGAGTTCCCCCTTTAATCTGAAACATTCATACCCTATAGAATAAAAAGAGAAAAAACAATTATAAAACGATTATGATGTCATAAGTGAGATAAAAGAACGATATGGAGATATCAATGAATGGCATTCATGGAGAGAACATGAATCTGTTCGGATAATTATAATAATTGCGACAGGTTTTGAAACTCGATAGTTCTACATTTTTGTGGTTTAGCAGCAAGAACAATGGTTTCGCGGGGAAAATTACACAGTTTTTTGTTGCGAAGTGTTACATTAAATTACAAAATAAAGGCAGTAATTCTTCTGAAAGTGAACTTTATTAATTATTTCGTAATCGAAGCTACTTAAATAGTATAAAATATCGCACAATGCATTTTTCCAAAAGCAATGAAATAAATGCCTCACGTAAACCCAGTTAGTTATGGACTGTCAAATTTCAATTCGGAAACATTGATTTAAAAAAAAAAAGGAAAGAAAAACTCATGCTTTATTTTTCATGTCCCAAAACTATTTGATTCGTACAGGAATGAATAGATTTCTGGTTTTAAGATTTCACTGAAAATAGAGGACGCGTGTTTTAAAAATGACGAAACACCACTTTCCATTCGTCGAGAAAAATGCGTTTTTAGCAGTGAATTACCGTGCCTAAACTAGAGCTTTTCTGCCTCCAGCTCGGTCACTACCTATTCCAGACTGATTAGTTCTAATAAGAACGAAACTGTAGTCTCTGGATGATATGACGGAGCTGGCGGTGTATTACATGTATTCTCATGCATGCTGTGTTTGGAGTTTCTTTTGTTGAAACTCTAAATTAAAAAAAAAATCTTAGGACAGTTGTTACCTTGAATGATACTTCAATTCGAATTTAACTGAAGAACTTTACTTCTGAAAATACATGGTCTGAGATACCAGAACTACCATCTGGCAACGAAATAAATTTCTTGAGCGAACCTTTTCAGCGAACAACCAACTCATTACATCCCAAAGTGCTGCAGTTTCCCCCGTTAGGTCTCGTCAGTCTCGAATTGCCCTAACAGAGCTAGGGGTAAAAACTTCATGAAGAATCCTCATAAAGAAAAGTTCTGTCTGCTGCGTAAAAATTCTCATCAAATTAAAATAAAAATACGGAGCCGAGCTCAAGCACTTTTGTAAAGTAATAAACTTACCTGTTTCAAAACGAACGAATTTGAAAATTTTCCTGAAATTTATTGCACATAAAAAAGGAATAATGTATTTTACAACATAGCTCGCGTTATTATAATATTCTTCATTTTTGGCAGGTATTTTGTACCTTCAAAAAAAAAAAAAAAAAGTGAAAAATTTCCATCTCAAAAAATTGTGGTTTAAAGTGAAAAATGATGCATTTTTGTCCTGACACATTTTCTATATGATGATTAACAGTAATTTTCATCCAATGAACCTCGTAAATAAACGAATGGACGAATTAATAATGAAAAAATAATTTAATAAATAAATAAATGATTTAATGAATATAAAAAAAAAAAAAAAAAAAAAACAAATGAGAGAATGAAATAAAGCATGAATAAGAAAATAACAGACTGAATAAATAAACAAGTGGGTCCAAAAGTAAAAGAATGTAAATGAAGAAGAAATACGTATGTGATTTAATAAATGAATGAATAAGTAAACGAAATAAACTGTTTCACTTTGTCCCATCCACTTGCCCCGCGTGCTCTTAACAAATTGCATTGAACATTTAAAATTAAAACACGCTTAATATGAACTAAATATTGCAATGGATATCAGTAGATCTCAATTGATACTTAAAATGATGATTACAGGAATTTTATCATTTTCTTATAACAAGAAATATTTTTGAAAATCCACAAAAATTACAGCATGTGAATCAAATTTTGAAAATGTCTTATTATTTTTTTGTTTTTCTTTAGAGTTGCTTATTTTCTGACTGGAATCATTTATATGTTTAGGAGCTTAGTTAAAATATTTCTGGCTAGAAGACGTGGCAAACTGTTACAATATTTTACCATTTCACTTTGCCCCGCTACTTCACTTAGCCTCACAATCCCTTACAAAGCTCCTCGTCCCAGCCTCATCGGTAAATTGTAGCATTATAAAATGAGTATTTTTTTTGGATTATCGCATATAGTTAAAAATCAATTTTAAAATCTCTTTACAACAGCTGTCGACAAAAAGTTCTGCCCAAAATGTCAATATCACGTTGAGTTTTTTTTCTCTCTTGTGTAATAGAATATTTTTCGATATTTTATATTATTCCAGAAGATATTTAAGAAAAAAATATTTCCAGAGAGTTCAAGAGCTGGATAAATGGTTATTACACTATATTGTTACGCCAACCACGTGCTAGTGCACGTCAAACGAAACTGCTGGATTTCTTTATCACACTTTTCTTAGAAAGTGCAAGTTTTGATATCAATTGTGTACATATGATAACATGTAAGTGCTGTTTCAGAAATACACGACTGAGATCGCTAGCACTCGATCTCATTCATACTTTTGTTGAAGAGAATTTTGCCATCATTGTTTGGAAAAGAGCTATTTTTGGATTGATTGACACAAATCTGAAATCGGAAATTTGTACTTTCGTTTTAGACAATAAAGGACGTACGAAAAATGGTACGAGATGCTCTACAAGTGTTCGATCGCCTGTACAAATTTTTGTTTAAAACAACGAAAAATATTTGTAAACATAACAGTATAATACTGGCAGCAGAGGTTCCACTTTAAAACTATAAAATGCACAGTAATAAACTGTATAATTAGCAATTTTACAGTTTATTACTCTAAAGCAGCAATTTTAGTTTATTAGAGTAAAATGAGCTATTTCACATTTTATTACTGTAAAAGTAGCAATTTTTACAGTTTGATACTATAAAATTAGCTGTATTATACTGTTAAAACAGCATTTTTTTTACAGTGTAGTAATAAATATCACTCAGATGCATTATTGTATTAATTTTTGTCCCGTAGTAGATTTTTTGGGCGATTTACCGTGGAACTCTAGCCTCTTGTACTGGATTTTATGCATACTCGTACCAACTATAATTCTTTACTGTTTGATAATCCTGAAAAATCAGATTATTTCGGGGTAGCTTTCTGGGATTCCATTAGTTTCTATTAATTTCCTGTAAAATTAATTCTTCTTAGAAAAACGTTTATTGAATTTCCATAGGTTTCGAGAATGGTGGCTTCTCACTATTATGAAAAAATTTTGCTACCAGTGAGAAGATATGCTCATCTTCTTTGCCAGTTGCTTGGTTTTCAACCCAGCTGTGGCTCTCTTACGATTGACTAAGCCCCAAACGAGGGGGAAATGTAGCTGTGGATTATTGTAGTTTTGCAAGAATTTCAGGTAATAAAGCTTTTCTGTATTTGCTTACAATCATGTCCTAGCTTTGGCCGTAGTTGCTGAAATGCTCCATGAGCTTTTCAGGTAAATTAGGAAGAGGCCGAGTTATTACTGTAAACACCACTAAGTTTTCTTGAAAATTTCTGATTTAGCCCAGAAACATGACTGGCTTACATTAGGACAGTAGCGGATATTTACAGATTTGGTGGATCGTCGTAACGCATGTATGGAACCCACGTAGACATGAACAGAGAAAAGTAATAGATTTTTAGTTTTTTTTATTCCCCTTCGGAACAAAACAATGGCAACATGTTGAATCCACCACTGTATTGGGAACGATTTTAGATTCTTCAAAAAAAAAAAAAAAAAAAAATCCACGTTAAATTCTAGAGGTTAGAGACTTTTAGTAAGAAACTCTTCTGGTTTTTATTCAATATGTAATAAACAGAAATTCGGTTCGCTAGCAGCCCAATATTTTCCAGGAACGTACCTAAACTTTTTTTAGTGTTTATCTTGCAAACAAGTAACTATATTTACGTTTTGATAATTAGATATGCGGGAATTCATAAAACATGAAAAATGTACATACTTAAAATGGGTTTGTGGTTGCGTGTTGTTGTTATGACGTGTCACAGGATCCAATATCACAGGATTATAGCATCGATAACCAGTTAAGATAAAAATGACATTTATTAACGTATTTACAGGTAAGATAATTTAAAAACTAAAAAGACGGCATCTTGCCGTAACAACAGTCGAAGTTGTACGCGAGCAGAAGCAGCGCTTACCTTCAAGCTCGCTCTTTTTATCCAGATATATCAAGTGTTGCCACACGCTGGGTGGCTAAAAGTTCCGAACTAAAAATAGTTTATGTAAATTAAACGAAATTCCTTCGAACCGCCACAATACTCCCCTCTGAGTCTCGAAGCTCAGAGACGAATCTATCTGGGAAACGAACTTTCCTTCCGCAGCGCATAGTCACCGCTGCTGGAGTCGAATTTGAAGTTTCCGTTGACATATCCGGCTTAAGTACATAGGCTGGTTTCACCCTGTCTATCGAGACGGTTTTACTCGCCCCTCTTACTTGGAGGACGAAATCTTTGTTGAAACGCTTCAACACCCGGAAGGGTCCATCGTACTGCGGTTGCAATGGGCGACGAACGGCATCATGCCGTAGAAAGACATGGGTGCACGTTTCCAAGTCCCTCGGGACGAATACAGCTGGAACTCCGTGTCTCGATGCAGGCGTTGGTCGCAGAGATCCAATGATGCCCTGCAGCCTCTGCAAAAACGTAGAGCTCAGCGGCGGAAGGCTGGATTCGACAATGAAATCTCCAGGTAGTCGAATAGTCTCACCGTAGACCAACTCTGCCACGGAAGACCCTAAGTCTTCTCTGTAGACGGTTCTCAGTCCCAGAAGTACAGAGGGTAAAGCATCGACCCATGCAGTACTTGAAATGCAAGTTATTGCCTGTTTGAGAGGCCTGTGCAGTCTTTCGACTAGTCCGTTGCACTTCGGATTATATGGCGAAGTCCTGCCAATTTTAACACCGAACAGATTGGCAAATGACCTGAAAAGTGAGGATTCGAATTGTCGTCCCTGGTCACTAGTTATGACTGCCGGTACTCCGAAACGAGCTATCCACGAAAAATAAACAGCCTTAGCAACAGTCTCTGCATAAATATCCGTTATCGGCGTGACTTCGGGCCAGCGCGTAAAACGATCTGTTACCGTCAAGCAGTATCTATATCCACGACAAATTGGTAAAGGCCCTATTAAATCTAGATGAATATGCCTAAATCTTCCGTCAGGGAGTGGGAAGTTACCATAGGGGGATTTTGTATGTCGGTGGACTTTAGTTCGTTGACATTCTAAACAAGTCTGACAAAATAATTTTATGTCTGTTTTCATGCTTGGCCAAACGTATTTATCAGTTATCAATTTTGTCGTAGCCCGTATACCAGGGTGGGACAAATTATGATATACGTCAAAGATTTTTTTTCGAAATGAGTTTGGGACAATTGGTCGAACATTTGAAGTTGAAATATCACAAAATAAAAATTTATCCGAATTTGGAATGGGAAATTTTTTAATTTTCAGTGAAAGACTCTTATCTGCGTTATCTAAACTTTTTAAAAACTCTGAATCCTCGCTCTGAGCGTTAACTAAAGATTGCATATCAACAGTAGACGGAAAAGAAATTTCTTCAATGCGTGACAATGCGTCTGCCACGATATTTTCCCGACCCGGGACGAAGCGGATATCCGTCGAAAATTGAGAAATGAAATCGAGTTGACGTAAGCGTCTGGGGGAAGCTTTCGAATCATTTTTTTGTTGAAAAGCATATGTAAGAGGTTTGTGATCAGTATAAATCGAAAAAGGGCGGGCTTCTAACATATATCTAAAGTGTACTATAGCAGAGTATACCGCCAACAATTCGCGATCATATGTAGAATACCTCCGTTGCGTCGGAGTTAGCTTACGCGAAAAAAATCCTAAAGGCTTCATGCCCTGCGAAGTTACCTCGTGCAAAGCCGCACCCATTCCAACCTCACTACAATCAGTTATTATTGTTAATTCTGCTTCCATCGAGGGGTAATGCAACATTACAGCATTAGACAATAATTCTTTACATTTGTTGAAGGCGGTGATCGCCTCTTCAGATAAGTTAATTTCACATTTTCCTTTTTTATTTTTCCCTTTTAAATATTCATTCAGCGGAATTTGAATCTTTGCTATTCCTGGCAAGAAACTGTGATAAAAATTCAACATACCTAGAAAAGCTCGCAATTTTTTTACCGTTTTTGGCACTTCAAATTCTGAAATAGCTTTTACGCGATCTGGCAAAGGTTTAAAACCAGATTCATTTATGGTATGGCCCAAAAATTCTATCTCAGATACCCCGAATACGCATTTTGCAGCGTTTATTTTAATCCCGAAATCTTTGAAGCGTTGGAAAAGAATTCGCAGGTGCTTTTCATGTTCTTCCTGATTCGCACTAGCAACCAAAACGTCATCAAGATAAGCAAAACAAAAATTTAGACCTCGCACCACTTCATGGAAAAAACGCATAAAGGTCTGGGCTGCCCCGGATAAGCCAAAACTCATGTATGGAAATTCAAATAATCCGAACGGAGTTATTATAGCAGTTTTGCATACGTCATCCGGATTTACCGGTATATGGTGGTACGCTTTTAACAAATCCAATTTAGAATATATTTTCGCGCCCTGAAGCTGTTGCGCAAAATCTTTTAAATACGGAATAGGATATCTGTCCTGACGAGTTATTTTATTTAATAACCTATAATCTCCTGTCGGACGCCATTCCCCGGACTTCTTAGGAACCATATGGAGCGGGCTAGACCAGTTACTACGGGAAGGTCTGCAAATGCCGCGCTCTAACATACACTCGAATTCCTTTTTCGCAATTTTAAGCTGTGCCGGGTGTAAACGGCGCGCGCGAGATTGTACCGGGGGACCGGTTGTCTGAATGTAATGCAACGTATTATGTTTGATTTCAGTTTGCAACCCTGCGGTGGGCTGTGTAATAATTTTAAATTCTTGCAACAATTTATGAAATTTAGAACTGCCAGAAACACTCTTTATTGCAGGCATTTGAGATTTAGAAGTACGACCACTTGAAGTTAAAGATGTTAGTGGATCAGTGAGAGATTTACGTTTAATATCAACAATTAAGCCGTAATGTTCCAAAAAATCCGCTCCGATAATTGGTTTACTAACATCCGCAATAATAAACTGCCATGGAAATTTTCGTCGCAATCCCAAGTCTAGGGATAATGATTTTGTGCCATAAGTTTTAATACTAGAATTATTCGCAGCCGAAAGAACAAAATTATTTACTTTATGACTCTTAAAATACCCTCGGGGAAGGCAACTCACATCGCTTCCAGTATCCAAAAGAAAACATGTACCGGTATTTACGTCATTGATAAAAAGACGACGATTTATACATTTCTGTGCAGTTGACGTCGCATTCACTGACAGATTCACTCGTTTTTTTGGTTATAATTACAAGGGGATCTACATTTTGTCGCTTTATCCGAAAAAATCCTATGGTACCAACAAAAATTTTGTGAATCAATTTGATTCCGATTAGTACTTTTGCTTCTTGATCGCGAATTTGAAAATTTTTTTCGAAACCTGCTCCTAGGCCTATGTGTCGATAATTTTTGAGCCTGTTCAGTTAAATCTGCTACTACTCTTTCTAAGCGAGAAATTGCTGAATTTTCAGCTTGAGGGGAGGGGGAATTTACCACTGCTACTGACGGAAGAGTTACTACTTCAGCTATTTTATCTGCCATCACAGCTAACTGAGTTAAACTTTCAGAACTAGTCGCAAGAATAGCCTGCATATTTGCAGGTAGGTGGCTTAACCACAGATTTTTCAAAAAGCTGTCGTCTAACTTATGATTGCTCAACTCCCTCATATCATGTAACAACTGAGACGGTTTTTTATCCCCCAAAGTTAGGTCTTGAAGCAAAGTTTTAATTTTTCTATTCTCCGAATGCTCGAACTGTTCTATTAACTTGGTTTTTAGCGTAGTATATGGATTTTTTTCAGGCGGCGAAAAAACAATTTCTGATACATATGTTAGATACTCTGCTTCAATGGAAGCGATTAAATGGCTATATTTTGTCTGTTCACTGACAATATTCGCAATTGCAAAATTTGCTTCCAACTGAGCAAAATACAATTTGACATTTAAGGGTGAAAAACTGGGCATTTTCATGCCAATTCTGTTAACTGAAGCTTCTTCCCTATTAAGCGCAGTTTCTTCTTTTTCAGTTTTATCATCCGGCATTTTGAACCACTAGTGACAGACAGGTACCGACAAAAAGAAATCACTCACCCCGTAGTTCGCAGTTCAACACAGGATAAATCCTGTCGTCCGAGAGTCACCACTGTGGTTGCGTGTTGTTGTTATGACGTGTCACAGGATCCAATATCACAGGATTATAGCATCGATAACCAGTTAAGATAAAAATGACATTTATTAACGTATTTACAGGTAAGATAATTTAAAAACTAAAAAGACGGCATCTTGCCGTAACAACAGTCGAAGTTGTACGCGAGCAGAAGCAGCGCTTACCTTCAAGCTCGCTCTTTTTATCCAGATATATCAAGTGTTGCCACACGCTGGGTGGCTAAAAGTTCCGAACTAAAAATAGTTTATGTAAATTAAACGAAATTCCTTCGAACCGCCACAGGTTTCCTCCAATTAAAGTAATTGCATCAGTCTGTGCTCGCCACAACGTATACTAATTTATGTATGTAAATTCCTTTGCTTTGACGCTGTTGCAATAGAACGAGTTATTTGCAGACCTTCAACTGTTGGCGAGTTGGATTTCTTAGAAGCCTTTCATGTTCATAAAAATTTAAGTAATATTTGTAACGAATCTTTTGCAGTTCCACACATTTCGCCAATTTTACTTCATGCTTTTAAATTTTCTGACAACGCAACGCCAAATCAGGACTCGGCACACGCTGACACCTGATTGGCCTAGCTTTTGCTCCTTTGCTATTTAAACTCTTCCGGCACTTTGTTTCTTTCCATTTCTTGCTTGGCGTTGAAGAAGGAAGCTTTATGCTTTTGAAACATGTTCGCCAATTTTTAACTTCATCTATTTGTGTTTTTAAACGTCGCTTTTTCGGGTTTTTACTCATTTTAACACAAAGTGAACTGCTTTTAATAAAGAACGAGTATGATTTATTGCGTAATACACACACGTTCATTTCCCATTGCGCCGTAATAAAATTTCGACTTACTGTAAATTACTGTAATAAAATTCCGAAACGTTAAAGAATATTTATGGGCAACGTTCCAGGATTTGAAAGACTTGCACCAGGTTCCTGTGCCGGCCACAGAGAGTCAGATAAGTCTGACCAGGATGGAGTGTTCCCGGCTCGGACATGGATGTTCTTGCTCTCTCCTGTCCTTCTCCTTCCTTTGTATGAATGTGTTGTTGTGCTGTGAATGGATGCCCACCCTATAAACGGGTAGCATGTGTGTATACTGTGGAAGTCAGACTTCACACCAAATAATAGTACAGTTGGAAAAGTAAAGCAGCGCTCTCCAAATTGCCAGCGTAGCTGCCACAAGACAACAACAACCACAAGCAGTTTCCTGTTCTAATTAAGTATTTTTGAGAAAAAGTTTCCCGAATTGCTCAAAGTTGCATGCATGCAAACTTCTCACTGTTGAGAAAATGTCTTTTAGCTATCAGAGTCAAAATACGAGTATAATCTACGTCGTTATTAAGTACTTCGCCTTCAGCTCATTAATTTCCCGTCCAGACTGACTGAGTCAAAAATTGGAGCTACATGCAGTCTCCTGATACTGCAGTTAAGCAAGAATTGCCGAAAAAAATGTGTTAAGGATTAGCTTCCAATTCTGCACATGATTTAAATTTTCATGCAATTTTTTAAAATGATTTCAGATTAAATTTGCAGTAGGTCGCATTCAACCTGTAGGCTACAGACTGAGCATTGTTGGTACAGAACTTCTGAAGATTCTTAACTGACGAATATTGCGATTACTTACATACATTAAACTCATAAGGAAATGAATGGGGTGTTTCGGTTTACCCTCTGGTCTCTTGGGTAAGAGGAAACATGATTTATTCGCTATCAAAAAGCCATAATTTCAAAACTTTTACACCCAGTTAATCTTAGAGAGTGTAGTCTTGGACACAATGACCAAAACTTTAAGTCTTTTCACCAAATTTTAAGTTTGTTTCCTTTTACCCCCAATTATCATTATTTACATGCAATACACTAGCAGCTCTATCCTCCTCAGAAATCATCAGTCTGGCTTAGACAGTAACAGAGCTGGAGGCTAAGTGCTAAGTGAGCTGGGCTAAGTGAGCCCAACAAACTGGTAGCAATTGTAAAACTAGCCCACGAGCGGGAGGCCGCAGGAATTGTACGATTCAATGGTACGGTTCAACTGAAGGCAAAGCTTGGGTATTATATGTCGTTCTGTCTTAGTTGCTGTAACTTACTATTTCGTACCCAAGATTTGCCTTCAATTTACGAGTTGAACCGTACCATTGCTGCGGCCTCTCGCTGGTGAGCTAATTTTACAATTGCTACTAGTTTATTGAGCTCACTTAGCTTCTGTAAGATGATTTCTGCCTGCAGCTCGGGTACTGTCTAAACCAGACTGATGATTCCTAATGAGGACAGAGCTGTTCTTTCTGGATGGCATAACTGAGCTGGCCGTATATGGCATGTAGTTCTGCTTTTGATCTTGCTTAGGACTGTTATTTACTGCTTAATGATATTACCTCGTTTTCTTTTAATTAATAACAAGTCAAACTGCTCCTTTCTCTATTTATCATTCAAATTCAATTATCATTAAATTGATTGATTTATCGAGTATTCTCCTATCTATACCAATTCAATGGAAAAAAACTTAAATGCTTTTCTCTTTTATTGTTCGAATTTGGTTCGTTCAACATACAGCTGAGGCAATTATTTACCAAATTTCGAACCAATTCCTACACAAAGAAAACAAAGAAACTGCGCATTTTTGAAAAATTCCAAATAGCGCCATCTGCCATTAAACACACAGCCTATCAAAGGAACAGATGTGGAAATTTCCTCTCCCTATCACAGCATCGGAATCGCATTATTACGTCATCCTATTCACGCGAAGACAGTCACGCGAATTCGATAATGTTTGACAATCAACGTTTGCTTGTATAAAAGCTAGGAGAATGTTTTTGTGATTGATGAGGAGATAATCAAAGAAATGTCTCTGGGCATGAGATAAGGCGTGTGTTACTTGGAGATTACAGGGAGTAAACATTCACTGAAAAGGAAAGTAATAACGAGGATGACGAATAATGCTTCAGTGTGTAGGTTAGTGTCGTAGTTAAGCAACTTGGAGAGATTAATCAACATTGAAAAAATAGTTTCTGTGGAATTGTTAATCATTTATTGACAATGCGTTTGATTCCATAAAAATGATATAAAATTGTTCATTTTTTCCCCTGAGAAAAGCAAAGACTAAAAATAAGTTATTGAATGTTTGATGCAATCAATTGAAGAAATTTGCAAGATATTTTCTAATTAGGTAATACCGAAATAAGAAGAAAACAAAATGAAACGAATTATAACAGTGGCACATCCAGAGCTGTTTCCTGGGAGGAACTAAGTGGCCCTCCTTCAGAAGGTTTTCGGATTTGTAGTTTTTGAAAAAAAGTTAAAGTTATTTTAATTGAAGTTAAAGAGGGGGTTGGGGGCTATCTCTCAACAATTTTCAAAAGACGCAATTTTAAGCAGTTTGGTTTTATCAATTGGGTTCCTCTTCATGTTTCTGGGAGGGCTTTAAGCCCCTTAGCTCTCCCCCGTGGGTGCGGCACTGAATTATAATAACAATAGGCAGGCGGCCCGTGCAACCTGCCAAGCTTCCGCGGAATGTTTCGGGTTTTCGGCGCAGCGCAGCACGCACTTTTAAAATCAATCCATTCCCAGTTGTATACTTCGGGGGCGTGGTGTTACTCCTTGAAACATTTTATTGCTCTCCGCAGCTCGCCTTTTCTACGATCACTGATCTCAACGATCGACTTTTTCCGTCCACCTTTTTCATGTATTCACATTCTCAAAAAGAAATAGGGTTGCTGAGTTTTCCTCGAAGCAGGACCGACGAGAGGCTATGTCAGCCTATTCCTGGACTAGGGACTCAAACATTAGGAATAGGGCAGCTCGGAATTTGCTCTATTGCTCTCCGCATCGAGCAATTTGCTCTATTGCTCTCCGCAGCTCACCTTTTCTATGATCACTGATCTCGACGATCGACTTTTTCCGTCCACCTTTTTCATGTATTCACATTCTCAAAAAGAAAAAGAAATTAAGTTGCTGAGTTTTCCTCGAAGCAGGACCGACCAGAGGCTATGTCAGCCTATTCCTGGACTAGGGGCTCAAACCTTAGGAATAGGGCAGCTCGGAATTTGCTCTATTGCTCTCCGCAGCTCACCTTTTCTATGATCACTGATGTCAACGATCGACTTTTTCCGTCCACATTTTTCATGTATTCACAGTCTCAAAAAAAAAAAAAAAAAATAAATAAATAAATAAATAAATAAATAAAAAAAGAAATTAAGTTGCTGAGTTTTCCTCGAAGCAGGACCGACGAGAGGCTATGTCAGCCTATTCCTGGACTAGGGGCTCAGACCTTAGGAATAGGCCAGCTCGGAATTTGAGAAAAGTAAATTTTATGAGGGGAGGGAGATCGACGGCTAAACCGACAAGGGGCTACCGCTCGCCTTGGTTCTAGGTGGCCTTGCCTCGAAGTAGTGTAAAAAACTGAAATGTAGTACACTCCATAAAAATGTTCTAAAATATATAGCATGTCTTTTTCTTTTTCTTTCTTTTTTTTTTTTTTTTTTTGACAACACAGGCTAGACAAAACGAAATGCAAGAATAAATAAGTAAAAACATACGTTTTTTGCCCTCGAAACTGTTGTCTGGCTGATGACTGGAAAAGGCCTGCGAACAAATGACGTTCTTCATTTTCAAGGGAAGAAAAAGGCTGCATTCGAAAGACTCGCATGTAAATGGTGGATATATAATTATTATGTATCACATCATAACTCACAACTCGTGCTACTCTTCGGTAGACTTCGTCAACACCAATCCGCTTTTACAACTTAAAATATTGCTACCCTCTAGGGTATAAAATTCCAATAATTCATGCGTAATGCGTTTTCGATGAGCATTTGTCAAAAGCTTGTGATCCGAACGTGGTATTCCAGAAGAATCGACCCGAAAAGCTATAAAAACTTGAAAAGAATTTGCATGACGCATGAACGGCTCAATATGGATAATTTTGAAGGTTTCAAAATGAAAAAGGTGTCTGAAATTGGATTCAAACTTTTGAGGAAATGCAATTGGTAATAAAATGATTAAATTACGTTTAAAGACTCGCCTTGAAGAAGTTTAAGGTTTGTCTAATGTTTCAAAAGTTATAACTTCTGTCTTTTTCTTTTCTTCATTCCTTCACAAAGAGTAAAAGGTATGATTTTATTTGTTCAAAAAATGTCAGTATTTAAAGAATTTTCTTTGTATTTCAAAAATTCTCAAACATATTGTCTTATTAATACACTTAAGCCAATTACTTGGGCAATTTAAGCATAAAATGTCAGTATGTAACTACGAAAGCATTTTAATTTAAAATATTAAAATTGAAAACAAGCAGTCACGAGCAAAAAAAAAAAAAACATGTCTTCAGCGTAGTTGATTGAAACGGGGGACAAAAGCTATGTGAATGGTATTTAATACAGAGGAGAAACATAAGTAATTTTTGGTAATTAGTGTCCAGAATTCGCTCTGGACAATTCAAGGAAACTGATGTATCTGATGAAAAAGATTTTCATGTGTGTGCATCAGTGTTTCTTTCAGACACTTTGCTCCGGGGGGGGGGGGCACTTGGCGAATCCGGAGGGGAGGGATCATGGGGGTGGCCTAAAATCGCATTTTGAGAACGTTTTTTCGATAAATTTGCCCACCCGCCATTTGAGTCCTAAAATTGCACACGACCCCCTTTTCGATAATGACCTCCTACAAAACCAGAAGCTAGATCCGAAGTTGCCAAGGGAGTGTATGTGAACCACCTCTCTCCTCTCCGAAATAAATAGAAAACTACCTTCTCTCAATAAAAACTTTAACATTTTGAAATATCAATTTGTAAATTGCTTTAATAATTGGCTTGACCCTTCCCTAAATAAATCCCCATGAACTCCTTGGGGAGGGGCGATGTATGTTTTAAAAACTTGTTTGTTTTTAAGTGTTTCTGAGCATAATTTCCTTATTCGGTTCCCATAAAAGGGCAATAGACAGAAAAACTGAGTCCATTATGATATAATTCATAATGAAACAAGGCTGTCGTCTATCGTGAGGTCAAATAGACTCGACTAGGGTGGGGAGGGGTATGAGGTTTTGGTGACCCTCAATTTTTTTAACACATAGTTGTATAGATCTTTGTTATGAAACAAGGAGTGGATCCAGCTTCTAAAATTAGAAAATGATTATTACTAAAATGAAGAGCACGCATAGGATGGATTATGCTTTAAAAACGAAAAAAAGAGAAATAGAAATAAGATGAATCAAATCCTGAGCGTAAAAGGATTTTTCCTTCTCAAATTTTTGAAATTAAAGTCCTAAACGAAATTTTTTAACGAAATTTCACATCGTTCAGAGGATGTCATTGTATGTTAGTACAAACTGAGTTTTCCTTCGGGAGGGGGGGGGGGCAGTTGCCTTTTTTCAGGAGGGCAGTGCCCCCGGAAGAGATGCCTGAAAGAAACATTGGTGTGCATTATTGAAATAATCTAAATAAATAATGCAATTCTTGGTTTTAATCATTAATATGCCAAAATAAAAAAATAAAAAAAAAAGAGCATTGAAATGTACTCAAGACTTTTGATGGGACTACTGTCTTGACAAAAAATTTTCATGAACAAGGTCAACGATAATTTTAATTAACTGAAGTTAAAAAAAAAAGCAATAAAAAACAGCAGTTCTTAATTTTTAGTAAAATAGTACAAAAAGTTGTGAGTATCTATTTTTTCCCCTTTCCTTTGGCTTTTTCTTCATACATAAAAAAAGGTGTTCAGGAGTTGCTTCGAAAAGTTATTGTCCACGAATCGCTCTCGGCTGACTTTGGAGTATAATAAAAGAATAAGTTAATAAAGCAAATCATATTCAAATTCTTACACCGTTTTAAATATATGATACTGTAAGTTTGCTGACTAAATACATGCGCAAAGCTGTAAAATCTGGGATAAAAAGCTGCTTTAGTTAAGGCTTTAAAATAATCCAGTAAAAAAACTCCGGACAACTTCAGGAGCATTTCGAACACAAGATATTCGCATTGTTTCGGTTTGTTCTTCCAAACCTTGAAACTCGTCATGGACTACTTCAGCTGCCTTCGACACCACTTTTGAAAAGGAATCACCTACTTTTTTTTTCTTCTTGTTTTGAACTTCTTTCTCTTTCAAAGGAGCAGAATTATGACTTTACAAAAAGTTTTTCCTTTATTCAATGCCACAGGATTGAAGAAAAAAAAGTGGCCCTTTGTCTCTCGGAAAAGATGTGCTGCACTTAATTGCTTCTTTTATCACTCTAAATCAGCATAGAATGGGGGCTATCCTTCCGATATTTATTGGCTGTATTGTTTTGTTCTTAATGCAATGAAAGATATATTGCCTTGTCAGGGAAAGGCACATAATAAGCCGCTCTTTATCTTTGAAGATTAAGGTTGAAATATTTGGTTATAAATAGATTAATGCTGTCCATTTCATATGAAATAATGTGAAATGGTTTTTTAAAGAAAATACTACAGAATACGGTTATTAGTGAGAGGTCAGTCATTTGAGTGGTTTCCTGGCACACAATGTAAGCGCTGCTGGAGCTAAAAAAATTTTATTGAAAAGTTTTTATTGAAATTTGCATCATGGAATACGTTTCAGGAGCCATATAAAACACAGTGGACGCCGGTGAATTGAATCAACTGCTTTAATGAATCAAATTGTCAAAAACAACTAAATCCAGCTCTATTAAACTAGCCTTATAACTTAAATTGTGTCCCGACGGGACTCCGAAGTTCCGCCTATATTAATTAAGTATTATGAATCCTGTATGGTTGGAATCATGCTAAAGCTTTTAAGTATCACTCCTTGTACTTTGCTGAGAGGCCGACAGATGAAACCTGCAATCGGAAACAGTTTTCTTAGGGGCCCTAAGGCGTAGGGGGCCCACTGATTTTCAAAATTTGCTAAATTAATTTGGGACATAAAGGGTTAATGAATCAGCAGCTTTATTGAGTCATCCACTTTACTGAAACGAAACAAGTTAGAACAAATGTGATTCATATAAGCGGCGTGCACTGTGTTCAAGTACGAGCACACAAGTAAATCTAATAAAAAGAGACATTCGGTCATATAAAAATTGCAACGTTGAATTTCTTTCCAAATTAGCCGAATCGTCAGACAAAATTTACGGAATGAGTAATTTCGAGGAGGCCACAGTGACTTCCCATGTCCTTCCATCGGTACGCCCCAGATTTCCATGACTAAGGAGCAAAACCGAAGATATTCTTAAGTCGCTTGCGACTTGTCGTAACAGTTTCATGTATTATACTAGGGGGCTCTGCCCAGGGGCGGCTCCTCACTATGGGCCGGGTGGGCCGGGCCCACCTAGGAGGTATAACCTGATGCATAATTGGGTGGGACGGGCCCACCCAGAAAAATTGGAAGCGGCCCACCCAGAAAAATTGGAAGGAAAAAAAAAAGCCTAATAAAACATAATCGTTTTGTATTTCAAAAAAAAAAAAAAACATAGGGCATAAAATATATTTCAAACCTTCAGCTCTCCCCCCCCCCCTCCACATCGCTAATACAGCACAAAAAAGTTTTGAAACTCCAGCAATATTAGCGCTTCGCACCTAAGCGCTTCGCATTCGTATGGCTTTGAGAACGAATTCGTGGGCCAGATCAAAGCGGCCCACGCCAAGCCCCCAATTTTAGCCAATCGCAATGGCTGAATTAAGAAGAGCAGTGAGGGATGACACCCCATTGTAACAATCGACATGTGGGCACTTTTTATCTGGAGCAGAAGTAACTCCTTTCTACACATTTACCGAAAGAAAATGACTAGAAAATGCTGTATTTGTTCCCTGGCAAGGGTGTTCATTGATTGGGTCTGGGTACTTTTTGCCATTTCAACCCCCCATAAAACCTGATGCATAACCATAAAAGCTCTCCCAATTTTTTTTTTTTACAAATACTGTCGGCCCCGCTTAAACGAATACCGTCGGTCCCAAGAAATATTATTCGATTAAGCGGGTTATTAGTTTAAGCGGGGATCTTTAACATTGCGTCTATGGCACGGTTCCAGGATGTTTTATTTGTATAAGCGAGTATTCGTTTTTCCGTTACCCGATTAAGCGGGGACGACAGTACTACGTATGAAGAAAATAAATACCTTTGTGCGAAAGATGTAGAGTTTAAATCCAACGTTAAAAATGCACAAACATACAGGTATACTGCAGACACGTGTTTCGGGGCTACAAGGAGCCCCTTTTTCAATAGAAGAAATGTGAGCTTTAGGATGAAGAATCATCCGATAAAAGGCTAATCCGACTACGTATATCCACTGAAGTGTTTTTACTGTCATGTGGCAAATGCTACAATTTTTTTCCGACGATATAAATTTTTGAAATTGAAAATTCGCTTAAGTGTTCATTCACTGGTCGGTATACCCTATTTACAAAAAAAAAAAAAAAAACTTAATTACTGAACAATATTAATTTTTGAATGAATGCTCAGAAGTAAGCCTTAAGAGCTCTTAAAAATTTAGTCTGTTTTTATTAATGATCGTTTGGAAATGAAGAGGGAAATGAAAAGAAGAAGGAAGAATAAAAAGCATTCACACGCACATTTAAAACGTCAGTTTCAAATCCAAAGCAAAAGCATTTTCATTGGGGATGAAAAATGGCAAAAATAAATCAGCATAAAAATTCGCTATCAGGCTTCATTATAGTTTTTACTGGAAAATGTGAAAATTATTCTTATAATGTGAAGTTTAGAGGGAAAAGAAAAACGTCCCTTCTCAACTCTTAAATGTAAGTTTTCGGATGAAAAAGTTTTCCGAGTAACAATAAAATGTTTAAAAGAAAAGCACTTATCGTTTCGTAAAAGTTTCTCTGAGTCGATACATCATCTTAATCGATGGTCGTTACCGTTCCTAAAACTTCCAAATGGAAAATGGAAAATTTTCAATATTTGGAGAACTTTTTTTGATCAAAGCTTTGCGTTAATTACTTTGTTCAGAATAAAGATGTAAAACATCAATTTGTTATCATCAAAAAGAAAAAAAAAAAAAAAAACTTCAGGTTTCTAATCTTTTCACTATGAGAAACAAAGATTTTACATATCAGAAAATGTTCGGAATATTTTTCAGTGTAGCATTTGAATTTAAAAAAAAAAAAAGTGTCACATCTTATCATTAATGATGATAAAAATTAATGACTTTGGGTCAACTTTTTTTTTTCTTATCAAACGCCTTGTAATCAATTTGTTAAGTCATGAGACATGAAGTGTAAGAAGCAATATTTTATTATGGATGATTTCTTAGCCCTGAAAATTGTTTGCATTGTAGTAACGGAGTGAGGTGAATTTCACCAAAATTTAAAAATACAACTGTTTCTAAAATATGATAGTGTTGTTTTATTGCGTTTCACCTCACAATAAAAACAAAGAATCGTACGGATAGTGTAATAATGGCAAAAATTAAATAGGTAGTGATCGAAAAAGTATATTGAGGTGTTTTTTGATGCATAAATTATTCATCCTCAAGACATTGTTAACGCAGAAAGAGTCTTAAAATCTGCCAAATTTTAAGAAATGTTCAAAATTTAAGCACTTTGCGCGAAATGGAAGACATTACTAGACTACACCTTCTGCATGTGGCAAGACACCCATCTCCAAAGCGTGTGAATAGTGTGTTAAATTTCGCACCGAAACACGAAATTTAGCGACTATTCTCAAAATTTGGGCAGACTTTAAGGTTTTTTTTACCGACCACAGAGTCAGGAGGACAAATAATTTATGTGCTTAAAAACATGTTTTACTGTACACTTTCGATTGTTAATAATTTGATTTTTTTCTTTATTACTCTATCGTATACTACCCTGGTCATGGTCAGCAGTGAAAACCATATAGTGCAGGCAGAGTAATAAAACTAGGTAACTGCAAATTCGGAAAAATAGAACATTTCACTTTTGCGGAAATAGTAGTTTATCAACATTCAAGCGAAGTCTTCATATTCCCCATAAAAATAAAATTTTATAAAAAAAAGTAAAACCGACCTCAAAAACGCAGCTGAAAATAGCTCTAAAAAGTAAAAAATAAATTTATTCTTTGAACACCATCGATACTACTTTTAAACATGAGTTTTGAAGTCGGTGCCGAAACAGTTAATAAAATCATTCGTACCCATTGATTGTACCATTTGATTGATTTTTCCTCTCAAACAACACTTGGAATTGATTATGAAATATTTATGGCTGTTTTTATTATGAAACATGTAACTGAAGAATGGGCACGAATGATTTTATTAACTGTTTCGGCACCGACTTCAAAACTCATGTTTAAAAGTAGTATCGATGGTGTTCAAAGAATAAATTTATTTTTTACTTTTTAGAGCTATTTTCAGCTGCGTTTTTGAGGTCGGTTTTACTTTTTTTTATAAAATTTTATTTTTATTTCATTCTTTTCAGTGTAAATGTATACCCGGAATAGTGTCATGTTGCCATCGTGACGCTTCATCTCACTTTACTAAAGCGTCTAAAATTTTAAGCGATTGCCACTAACAACATTTTTTTTTCTTTTTAGGATTTATTTCTATGCTGATTTAATTAAAACATTTTTAAATTACTAGTTTTTTACCCGATTATGATTCTAAAACTGGCCTACAGGTTAATCCACAAAGTAAATATTTACCGCCGATTCATTAGTGCATCACTAATTTTAAAATTTAAAAGTTTATGTGATGGGAGCCTGAAAATATATTTTTTTAAAAATTGGGGTACTCAGGACTAAATATGTTCTATCAGTAAAACTGCGATTTGCATGCCGCATAATCGTTCGACGTAGACAGTGCATTTTTTTTCTGCTGCTTGAAAATCCACCGACTCCGTCGAGCATCGAACTTAAGCTCTTGCGAATGAGAGCCCAGCGTCTTACCGCTAGGCCACTCTATCGGCGAGCTACTGTGACCTAATGGACATCAAATCCCAAGTGTGTGCGCGTGAAATTTGAAATTCAATTCATGCGCAAAGAGGGTGCGCATGAACGGAATTCTGAAGATTTCCCTCAATTTCTTCAGGGTTCCGTTCTCAAACCCCGCATCAGGGGACCATGGGACCACCAGGGAGGTGTACCCTTTCCAACAAAAAAAAAATTACCAAAATCGGTCTATTCAGTAAAAAGTTATGCGTGGTCATACATAAAAAATAAAATATACCGGTCGAATAGAGAACCTCCTCCGTTTTTTCGTCGGTTAAAAAATCAAAACAGCGAAACACACTGTAAAAATAAATGTCCCAAATTTAAAAGTAATTTTGCAGTAAGAAACTAAAAGTGCCAGTTTTATAATTTATTTCTGAGCATTTTACAGTCTTAAACTGAAACCTCTCTGCTTGTATTATACTGTTGTTTTTACAGTATAATACAGCTAATTTTATAGTAATAAACTGTAAAATTGATAGATTTACAATGATTAGAGATGTAAAATTTCCGGAAATTTTGAAGTGATGGAAAAAAACCGGTTTTTTCCTGTTTTTTTTCGGAAAAATTGGAAAAAAATGAAAAATTGACTTTTTTACAATTAAAAAGAGCGTTTTTTAATAGTTTTGTTTTTCTTGAACCATTTAAAAGGTTAATCATTAAAAATATATGCAATCAACACATATTATTTTTCCTGATGGCAGAAATACGCATAATTAGGTAGGTTTTAATAGGAAAAAAATAGCCTTTCTGTTTTATGACTCAAAGCTTTCTTGGTCAAACCCCACAAATGAATCATATCGTCATTTCACTGTTAATATTGGATAAAGTGTGTCTAACCCTTACAATTAAATTTTCTATTTTAGACTGCCTTTAAAACTTAAAATAATAAGTAGATACTTTCAAACATCAATAATAGTATAAAGCAGTGAGTAACCGCCCCTAAGCAAGGGCTAAGGCAGGAACATGCATTACACCGCCAACTCGGCTATTTCGATCCATGGACTGCAGTTTCGCGCTTATTGTGCGCTCATCAGCATGGAATAGGAAAGTAACCGAGTTGGAGGCAAAAATCCTCTTATAGAGCAAAGAGAGCGATCCCTTGCAATATAACCTCACTATCTAAAAATGAAAACTATTGAGTTCTGGTTTTTCCCCACCCAATCTAAATCCAAATAAAAATTAAATGACTTTTTTTAAAACCTTTCTAATAGAAAACTATAAACTGCATAATGGTTTCTAAACCTGAAATATTAAAATGTGTTTTCAACATAAATTTCTGTACTTATTTACTATTGCTTTAACATTTTCAATTAAAAATTGTGCTGTCCTAGAGTAGAGAACGTAATGTTTATAAAATGGCCAATATTTAAGTATTTCCTTAAAAAACTGGATAAATTTTATTTATCTTTTTTTCTGCTTTCCAAGCTGAAAGTTAGGCCCGTCATTTAGGGGGGGGGGCAGGGGGATTAATTGCCCCCTCCCTGACTTTGAGAAATCAATGTATTTACATATAAGGGGGCTTGGTTTTTGTTGTTTTCTGGTGAAATTGTATTGTGTTTTACCCTTTGCCCCCCCCCCCCTGGAAAAACTTGAAATGACGTCCCTGTCGGGGAGTATGACTAGAAATTGAACATTTTAGCACACTTTCAGTATCCAAATTTTATAATTATCCTAAAAAACTAGTATTTTGTACACGATTTAAAAAAAATGCTCTTTGATACCTGCAATGTAATTAAATAAGGAAAAAAAACGAAAATAATGGCTATATGCTTTTGCATCAAGATGTTTAGGGGATTTAAATGAAAAACAAAAATACAGGATTCAATAAATTAACGCTTCTAACAATTATACAAACAAAAGATTTTCTAGTCATTTCTTTCTTAAAAATTAAATGGAAAAATTCAATTTTTCCGGAATGGAAATAAACCTCCTCGGAAAAAAACGGAAAAAAACGGTTTTTTTTCCGAAAATTTCCGGTTTTTTTCCGACCATTTTCATCTCTAACAATGATAAACTGTAAAATTGATAGTTTTACAACTTATTACGGTGCTTTTACAGTTTTAAACTGAAAAATATGCTACCAGTATTCTACTGTAAATATATATATATATATATATATATATATATATATATATATATATATATATATATATATACTAGCTTAATACCCGGCGTTGCCCGGGTGCTTATTAATACAACATAGCATTCAGGGAAAATAAGTTTGAAAGAGTTCTATTCATATGGGTATAAAATAATTTGCATCAATCAGTCTCTTAGGTACAAACTTTGAAAAAAACTAAAATATTACAGAAAGTTAAACGTTTACAGAAAAATAGTCTTATCAAAAGGTGAAAATTAAAGAGAAATGTTGTCTGTGCTTTGCCGCGTCCACTGGCATGAAATATATGCAGATGGAAGTGAAAAAATTGCATCAAATTCACCCGCCAAATTCAAAATATTAACTTTTCTCTATTAACTGTTCCCACCTACAACGTAAAAATTATTATAACTCAATCTAATAAATCTGTCTGAAATAAATCTGTTTCTCGTTCTGAAGGCTTATCTCCATTACAGACGCAACTGTTGTCGCATTGCAAATTTGAAATTCAAATCCGTGGCTCTTTTTATAAAGTCCACATGAATTATGATTGTTTTTTACTTATTTCAATGCTAAAAGGAAATAGGTGAGCCTTAAATTGAAAATTCATTACTTTAATCGTAATCATTGTTGGAAAATACTAATATTTAAAAATCTTAAATTTCATCAATTTGAATACTAAAAGGCCTATCTCGATTACAATATAAATAGGCTAGATTCCTATAAAAGGGTCATTTTTTGACAAAAAATTTAAATTTGAGCTTTTTAGATTTTTTAAAATTTCAAGACCCCGCCTATGAGAATTCTAGGGCATCAAGGAACCTCTGTGTCAAGTTTGATGAAAATCTGACGCAAACTGTGGATTTGTATAGAGAACAAGTATATATATATACATACACTCATTTATATATATATATATATATATATATATATATATATATATATATATATATATATATATATATATATATATATATATATATATATATATATATATATATATATATATATATATATATATATATATATATATATATATATATATATATATATATATATATATATATATATATATATATATATATACAGGGTGTCCACTCCTATCGTGGACCAATAGCTAATTTCTAAACCGTTAGAGATACGCATATAGTTCATTTAGGAAAAAATCTCCAAATTACGAAAGGAATTTTGGGTCTATTCAATGTTTTTCAAAAAATCAAATTTTGAAAGAGTTACGAAATTTAAATTTTTATACAGCCCCCCAGTCCTATCAATCATATTTAGTAAAACATTCTTGACACTGTAACGTTTAAAACTAAAAAAAAATCACTGTTCTACCATAAAAATTGACCGAGTTATGACGTTTTGAAAAATCAAGATTTTGAAGGATTTCGCATACGGTCCCTCTAGTGATCTCTCGTGACGTCATGGAATAATGCAAAATCTTGATTTTTCAAAACGTCATAACTCGGTCAATTTTTGTGGTAGAAGAGTGATTTTTTTTAGTCTTAAACGTTACAGTGTCAAGAATGTTTTACTAAATATGATTGAAAGGGCTGGGGGGCTGTATAAAAATTTAAATTTCGTAACTCTTTCAAAATTTGATTTTTTGAAAAACATTGAATAGACCCAAAATTCCTTTCGTAATTTGGAGATTTTTTCCTAAATGAACTATATGCGTATCTCTAACGGTTTAGAAATTAGCTATTGGTCCACGATAGGAGTGGACACCCTGTATATATATATATATATATATATATATATATATATTTATTTTGCAGTGCAGCTATTTGCTGAGCTTATAATTCATTTTAATCGCTTTTATTTGTAATGCCATACATTACTTACAAACATCAATTTATTGAGTTTTTCTCGAACCAGTTTGAAATAATAATAATAATAATAATAATAATAATTTTGGCATCTTTAACTCAAAGTGATCAAAAAGTTTTCGAAATCCCGAATTGCGATGGGTGTGTGTGCGTCTGTGTAGGCGGGCATGTGTGTGTGTGTTTGTGCGTAGAGCTTGAACGCCACCGCCATGGAGGAGCGGAGGCTCAAGGCTCCGCACCTTTAGGGGGTGGGTGGAAGGTGGTGCTCTCAGAGGCACCCAGTTAAAGATCACAGAAAGCCAACTGAGGTCAAATGAAAGAAATAAGCAATTCATTGATTGCTTAAAATAAACTGAAATACAGTTACCTACTTATAGCATTCACCCCACGACTGAAATATTGTGCTTCAAACATTTTTGTAAACAATAATTCTTCAAAGTTTTTTAAACAAATCTCTTTTTAAAGCATTTTAGTAATAATAGAATATAAATAGATCTTTGAAAAAAAAAGCACAAACAGAAAAACAAATGTTTCAATTAAACTACTGAAATAAAATTACTAAATAGCTCAAGTCAGTTTTAAAATTATTGTATGAAACTAAGATGATCTCATTGAATTATCACAGAAAGTAATGTAACGTTAATAAACACATACGTATTTTAATTTATACGAAGGAGTAAAAAAACCACAAGACACAAGAAATTGTTAAAATTTATGAATGAAAAACATTTTAACTTGAATTTTTCAGTATCAATGTTTTATCATAGTGTTTGCAACGCAGAGCAATGCTTACAAGTCACGTTTTATTTCTGATTTAATTGAGGATTAAGGAAGTAACTTAATTCCTACCTGTTCAATATCAATTTTAATCATTTATAAACTGTATTCAAATTATCTTTTTATTTCAGATGCTAATTAGAATTACAAAATAGCTCCGAATGATAGGGATTCAAAATAGAATAACTTAATCGTTGAACACAAAATTTCATGCAACTTCACTCTCAGTGGCGTAGCAAGAAATTTCTATGGGGGGGTATCATCCGAATTTTTTCGAGATTTCAGGTCGAAAAACGCTAATATAGGCCCTTGTATGTGTGTTAATACATATGAATTTAGTGCTTTGAGGCGAGGTTATGACCTCCCTGTCCCCCCCCCCCTGACTACGCCACTGCTCATCTTCACCCAAAATAATATCAATAATAATAATAGGAAAAGTTTCAGCAGATGCTTTTAAAAATGATTTTCTTTCTCCACATTGCTAGTAGATGGCGATACGTACATAAAAATTGGAACCTAGCACGATTGCTGCAAGGCTTTATTGTAGTTGCAATTCGTTTTGCATCTTACAAAAATGGCAAGACAAATGTAAACATTTTCGCTTTTTAAGCAAAAATTAAAGAAAATGTAATCTTCAGAAAATGTGCGCTATTGGTCTCTATTAATTGCAACAAAATTATTGCTTAACTTAAAAGAAATTCTCATTTAACTTTTTCAGTAGTTTACGCATTTGATTTTTTTCTTTTAGTAAACAGAGAAAGGGATACAATGTTTAAGCACTCCCACAACATTTCAAAACGAAGCTCCATCTAGAACTCTAATCGATCTTACTTACCTGTATACCAACACCAGTTCTCGAACAACAGATAAATATCTCGCTTATCCTGTTAAGGCTGTACGTTATTTGAGCCGCCTCTTTACCACATCGAAAACTGATTTCTAGAACAAAATATGTATCGCTTATGCAAAACGAAAGAAAATTATTTGTTGGTCTCGAAAATATATCAACTTTATTTTGCCGAATAAATAGTAAGATGTTACGTTTCTGCAAATAAGTTCATCTGAATAGCAAAACGAGTTGCACAAATGAATTATAGAAAAGGACGACCAAAATATGTGCTAGTTCACTATTTTTCCCTCTACCATAGTTCAGCAAACGAAGGCCCTAAGTAAGGGTGAAAAAATAATAATATAGTTTTAAAAATTGGCACACAGGTACAGGAAGGTCTCCTGATGAAAATACTAAAAGTCCCCGGTGGTGAGGGGGAGCTCGCAGCGCCACCTGGTGTTTTATGGGTGATTTTTCAATTTTCGTCTTTTATCTCAAAAACTATTGACTTGCGAGAAAAAAAATCCATTAATAAATTAAAGAGCATAAAATTATCTTTAAAACGCTTTTTTTGCTTTTATTATAGCTATAATAGTTGCCGAGATATTGAACTTCAAAGTTTGTCATTTTTTGAGAAAACGACTATTTTTCCCCTCTTTTCTATTTTTGGAGCCGCCACAGTGATTAATTTGATATTATTCTTTTCTTTTTTCGACCTGAAGTAGTACAGGTCATTAAGGTGATTTGATTTCTTGAAACGGGGAGGCAGGTTGGGGAGGAAGGAGGCGAGGAATGAAGGGAAGAAAAAACTATGTGCAAGTGTACTTTTCACTATTTTTCCCTCTACCATAGTTCAGCAAACGAAGGCCCAAAATAAGGGTGAAAAAATAATAATATAGTTTTAAAAATTGGCACATACGTGCAAAAAGGGCTCCTGATGAACGTTCTAAAAGTCCTCGGTGGTAGGGGGTGAGCTCACAGTGCCACCAGGGATTTTGGGTGCGTTTTTTTTTTTTTTTTTTTTCAGTTTTCGTCTTATATCCCCAAAACTATGCATTCGCCAGCAAAATCATCAATTGGTAAATTAAAGATTATGAAAATCCGCTTAAAAAGAATAGTTTAGTATTTTGTAACTGAAATAGATGGAATCGACTTGATATTTAATGTCTAAACTCGTGAGAATTTGAAAACCTATCGTTTTCTTTTCTTCTGTCTTTATTTTTAATGCATAGTTTTTGGGATATAAGACGAAAACTGAAAAAAAAAAACGCACCCAAAATCCCTGGTGGCGCTGCGAGCTCACCCCCTACCACCGAGGACTTTTAGAACGTTCATCAAAAGCCCGTTTTGCACGTGTGTGCCAATTTTTAAAACTATATTATTATTTTTTCGCCCTTATTTTGGGTCTTCGTTTGCTGAACTATGGTAGAGGGAAAAATAGTGAAAAGTACACTTGCACATAGTTTTGTCTTCCCTTCATTCCTCGCCTCCTTCCTCCCCAACCTGCCTCCCCGTTTCAAGAAATCAAATCACCTTAATGACCTGTACTACTTCAGGTCAAAAAAAGAAAAGAATAATATCAAATTAATCACTGTGGCGGCTCCAAAAATAGAAAAGAGGGGGAAATAGTCGTTTTCTTAAAAAATGACAAACTTTGAAGTTCAATATCTCGGCAACTATTATAGCTATAATAAAAGCAAAAAAAGCGTTTTAAAGATAATTTTATGCTCTTTAATTTATGGATTTTTTTTCTCGCAAGTCAATAGTTTTTGAGATAAAAGACGAAAATTGAAAAATCACCCATAAAACACCAGGTGGCGCTGCGAGCTCCCCCTCACCACCGGGGACTTTTAGTATTTTCATCATGAGACCTTCCTGTACCTGTGTGCCAATTTTTAAAACTATATTATTATTTTTTCACCCTTACTTAGGGCCTTCGTTTGCTGAACTATGGTAGAGGGAAAAATAGTGAACTAGCACATATTTTGGTCGTCCTTCATTCCTCGCCTCCTTCCTCCCCAACCTGCCTCCCCGGTTCAAGAAATCAAATCGCCTTAATGACCTGTACTACTTCAGGTCGAAAAAAGAAAAGAATCATATCAAATTAATCACTGAGGCGGCTCCAAAAATAGAAAAGATGGAAAAAATAGTTGGTTTTTCAAAAATTAACCAACTTTGAAGCTCAATATCTCGGCAACTATTATAGCTATAATAAAAACAAAAAAAGCGTTTTAAAGATAATTTTATGTTCTTTAATTTATTAATTGACATTTTTTCTCGCAAGTAAATAGTTTTTGAGATATAAGACGAAAACTGAAAAAACACCCATAAAACACCAGGTGGCGCTGCGAGCTCCCCCCTCACCACTGGGGACTTTTAGTATGTTCATCAGGAGACCTTCCTGTACCTGTATGCCAATTTGCAAAACTGCATGTTTTTTTGTTTTTTTCACCCTAATTTTGACCTTCGTTTACTAGACTACATAGACACAATGTTAAATATCCCCGCTTAATCGAATAATTTCCCCGAATAACCGAATAATATTTTTATCTTCCTTTGCAAAAAATTTTGCTAAGGAAAATGTAGAATAAAATAAAAGTGTTCTCTCAAGACCTTGGAGCAAACAAACCACTATTTTGGACTGTTTCAGAAAATAAAAGTGTAAGGCGAAAAACAAATTTTTTTTTGTAGCACAAGTTGTAAGTTACTTTGTTATGATTTTCATATGACCGTACAACATTTATACTCAATTATTATTCTGTTTTGTTGTTAACTTTTCTTATTTCAAAATCTTTTTACCAATAATATTATTTCCTTTATATAGCTATTTCTTTGTTATTACTACGTTCTGAGACTAAAATTGTCAAAATGGAAAGGTAAAAAAAATGTTCCCCGCTTAATCGAATAAAATTTCTTGGAACCGACAGTTTTGATTAAGGGGGGGCCGACAGTACTTGCAATACACCGCCAACTCGTTCATTTCGATCCATGGACTGCAGTTTCGGGCTTATGATGCCCTCATCAGCATGGAATACGAAATTGAACGAGTTGGAGGCAAAAATCCTCTTATAGAGCAAAGAGAGCCAAAAAAAACTGGTAGCTAAAGTGAAATTAGAATATCAGCGAGCGACCGCACATGGGAACGATACAACTCCAAATTTTACGGCAGAGCTCGGGTATAAAGCAGTGAGTAACCACCTCTAAGCAAGGGCTAAGGCAGGAACATGCAATACACCGCCAACTCGTTCATTTCAATCCATGGACTGCAGTTTCGGGCTTATTATGCCCTCATCTGCATGAAATACGAAAGTGAACGAGCAATAAAATTTCTAAATTAACAGCGCAAGAGAAAATAAAGGTATATGCAAATTAGTGCAAATTCAGCGAATGTTCGTAGTAGCAAATTCAGCGAATGTTCGGCCGAGGCCAAATATTCGGCCTATTCGGCCCGTCCGCCGAATATTGGGCTTCGGCCGAATACCTACTTTACTATTCGACCTTGGCCGAATACTGTGCAAAAAATGTATTTAATTTTCGCACTTTGAAAGTTTTATGCATTTTTAATTATTCTTATCATGTTTAATGGGTATTTTAAGTGAAATCTTGTTATACTATGATACTTAATCATTTTTGAGGGTATTCACAAATTTTGTCAACTTAAACTGCGTGTACTACAAACCTTGACCATCGTAACACATGAAATAAATCTATACAAAATCATAGGATAAAGCAGAAAAATAAAACTTTTTCTTGCATATTATAAAGGTTGGTATACTTATTTTATCTTAGGAAACTAATTCAGATACATTAAAGATTTAAACTGA
The DNA here is from genome assembly GCA_038373865.1 of Uloborus plumipes. Lineage (NCBI taxonomy): Eukaryota > Metazoa > Arthropoda > Arachnida > Araneae > Uloboridae > Uloborus > Uloborus plumipes. The sequence continues at coordinate 93,869 of JAXGGA010002327.1, read as the reverse complement.
TAAAATATAAGCATAAATCATACATGAAACAATGGTCAGTTCTTTCTTTATCAAAATGAAATATGTATAAAAATAGTATAGTATGATAGAAATATGTTTCTTTCCCGATATTTTATTTTTAAAAAGTTGAATATGAAAATTTAAAATATAAAAATAGCATTGTTAATTTCCCTACATAACATTTCAAAAATATTCTTTGTAATCTTTGCACTTGTGAAAATCATAAAGCTAAGTTTTTTTATGTACAAACAGAGATTATGAAGCAGAAAATATTTTTAGGAGGTAGATCTTTCTTTTTATTATTTTTTTCCTGAAATTTTGCCAGATTTGGAAAATAAGTGTTTATTACATTTGGTAAATGTAGTGAACATCTAGTCCTGAAAGGTACTTTCTAGCCTGTTAGGAGAGGTTAGGGGATTTAATTCTCACAACTTAAAAGACCATTTCGTTTTTTCAAATAAGGGTTCTAAGAAAGATAAGTCAATTTTTCTCTTGGTGCGTACACTGAGAAAAGCCTGGATTTATCTAAATATAATCATATTTTTTGTATTGGAATACCTTCAGATATTAACATTTCTGATATAGAAATACAGTTTGTTGCAGCTAATACTGGTGAATGTAAACACTAAATACATTACAAAATTATGTGATGCAATTCCATGCTGAATCATTTCAGTTTACTGATTTTTCCCCTTATTTATATAGAAAAGTCTTATGAAATACTTTTTTAATGCTTAAATATAGAGCTCTGATCTTTAAGAACAATTAGTAAGGAAATACATTCTCCTTTGGTTTTCTTTTTGGTAATTTTTAGGCCGAATATTTTTGAAGTTTGAACTGATGTTACCATTTTCAAAAAAAAACTACTAAAATAATTTTTAAAATCTTCAATAATGTATACTGTACTCATAATCGTTCAAAAGTATGCTTTAAATGCCAACTGTACTTTGTTTATTAACAAAAACAAGTAAACTATTCGGCGGCCGAATAGCCGAATATTCGGCCTTGTTTATGGCCGAATATTCGGTATTCGGCTAAATCACTATTCGTTGCATCCCTAATGCAAATGAAACAAAAATTTTTTTGTGAGATGCAAAGGCAACCAATTTTGTTTTGACTTTTCTACGAGATTTTTTTTTCAATCGTTGAGGGGGGAAAAAAAAAGTTTGAAACTAAACGAGCCTACTTTCAAGTACGCCAACATAGATTTTCTAGCATTAGATCAATGTTCTCTCAGTTATCTAAAGTTGAAAATTGTTTGAAACATACCTTCTGAACATTTAAAACTGATTTATAAAATCAAAATATGCCTCTCACATAGATGAAAGAAAAAAAAAGGTGAAGCTATGAGCACGGCTTCCCAAAACATTGACCTCCTGACCCCACTAAATGACTTTTGCCTGCCTCTTATAGATGTCCTCCAAAAGGACTTTTTTTAAATCACTACATTATATGGGGATGACTCAAACGTTGGCCTCTGAGTAGAGAGTTAACAAGAACAGTAATGAAAAAAGGAACTATTGATAAAAAGAGAAAACAAATAAAATCACAGCAAAACATTATGAAAAGTTAAAAGTAATCCACAATATAAATGAAAAAAAAATCTATCACAGTTGTCAAGACATTTCAGAATATTTTAAAATTTCTCGTTTAATTAAAAACACGACTTACGAATTTGACTTAAGCTAAAAAAAAGGAAATTTCTTCCTCCAATATTAATTTATTTTGATGTACCTTTCCTGTAGTTAGCGCTTTGTTTCATGCACCGAAATAATAACCTGTTCATTACTAATTAACGCTTATACGTGAAAGAAAATTCCTTCTTAAAGAAGATATTTGAAAAAAAAATGATTAGAACTTTTTTTGAAAAAGTAAGAAAGAAAGAAAAGAAAACTGCAACGCAAAAAAATGACATCTATGAAAATACGAAGCACTTTTATAGCTGTGGGCTAATTTAACTAAATCTAGCGTCAGAATAAAAACTTCATTTAATATTCCATTTCAACGCCTTGTTGAATTTTATTACCTCAGAAAAAGCGGAAAAGAATCCTCATGAAAGCGAATTGTCAAAAGATGTTTTTTTTTTTTTTTCAAACTGCGTTGATATCGTATTAAAGTTTATTTTAAGAAAAGGTATTGAAATTTTCCTCACTTTTTGTTTATTTATTTGCTTTATTTTAAAAGTATGAAACTAAATAACAGGATTCGGCAGTTAAGAATGCGTTCATGCCCGCGAAAAGTGACTTCTTCGTCTTTAAGAAACTCATAGGACTGTGCAATTGCATTTGAACAGAATAAAAAGTAAACAAAGGAAAGTTTTATTAATGTTGGTTAAAAATAAGAGTTCACGATTGAAAATTAAATTTGTAGGAAATTTTATTTTCAGAAACTACCGAAGTTTTTATTCGCTAAAAATAGCACATTTTTGATTAAATATTTTACAGAATAAAGCATGACATGGCATTTAAGCTGTAGCTTTAACCCACCAAGCGCAAGCCAGTGAGCAAATCAGTTTATTTTATTATTACTATTTTTTTCAAATTCAGGATTGAAGTTTTCAATCCTTTATTGAAAAAGAAAATGAATAATAAAACATGTCCTCTTGTGAAAAGTACGCCAAAGTTCCAGGGGCGGATACAAGGGAGGGCCCAAGGGGGGGGGAGGCTTTTCACTTCTAATTTTTCTTATTGAAGTTCTAAATATTCGATTTTATACTAGTTTTAAGGAAATTCGGAGAAGAAGTTTTGAGGCACTCCCCGGAAATATTTCGGAATTGAAGTCCTAATTCTTTATCCTTTGTGATAAATATTTGTAAACCCATATGCATGGCAAAAAGTAAGTACCAAAACTCAATCGCCCCTCCCTTGAAAAATTTCTGGATCCGTCCTTGCAATGATCTCAGCCAACAACCAAGTGCCAATTCTTTTTTTCGTATTTTATGGGGGGGGGGGGGGGGGAGGAGATACGAAAAGGTACACTTTCATTATTTTTTCTAAATTTATAGTTGCTTTCGTATTCACATTTTACCTCAAATAAAAATCAGGGAAGACGAGAGGCCATGTCAGCCTAGCCGGAAACTAGGGCCACGGCCCTTTGGAGTCGGAGTGGCATAAGTTTCATAAGTTTTATAGGGGGAGAAACAAATTGACAAGGAGCCCGCCTAGGCTCTCGGCGGCCCTGATTATCCTTTTGCGTCCCAGTGCTATTCTTGATCAACATCATATACTTTGAAGTCTCGATAACTCGAAGATTTATAACTGGAATGTTCCTCTATCTCGAGGTTTTCATTGGGTCCCTCAGACTAGAGAAGGCTGTTAAGAGTTCTTACAATTCGAACTACCAATAATTAGAAGCTTTTAACTGATCCCTTCGGACTTCAAGTTATCAAGACTCCAATACAGCTAAATTTAACGTGGGAATGAAACTGTTAAAATTAGAGGTTAATATTTTCATCAACATTTGCAACTTACTGTTATGTTTTTAAGGAAGAAAGAGGGAGAGAGGCGATGTGTCAGTTTAATATCTTAAGGAGAGGGAAAGGGTCCTTCTAATTTTGTGTTATTCAATTTCTATCTGTCATTTTAGGTACTTCAAGCAATTAACCAAAAAGTATGATGTGCATTTTCAAAATTCATTCTTTTACTTACTTTTCTAATGAACAGAGAGAAAAAATAACAGAAAAAGAAAATACTAATTACAATATTATTTGACGTAAAAATACTTAAAAATACGCAGCATCGCCTCCTCCCCCCCCTGAAGCCAATTAGTGTTCCAACACCGCGGGTAATGAAAATCTAAGTCATATTTCCAACGTGTTTCTCATTTTATTCCGGAAGCATAGTTAATGAGAATGCTAAAAAGTTGCGATTAAGAAGTCGAAAGAATTGAAACTTAGGAGGAAACGACGAGAAAAGGCCCTTCCCCGAATAAATGAGGCGCTTTTCATAACTCCCGGCAAGTTAATTTGAACAAATTAAGCGTCTGAATAAAAACTTCATTTATTATTCTATTTTTGGGTCTAATTCACTTTATCTCAAAGGACGATTAAAAAGAAAGAATGAAGGAGAAAAAGAAGAAAAAATCGGAAGTAATATTTTTTTAAGGCTGTGATTTGGTGCGTCATTTCCGTTTTTCTAAAAAAATTTTCATGTGTGATTTTTTTCTATTTCCGTTGAAAGTAATTGAGATACAAGGGGTAAAAAAACCCAGTATTTTGAGCTTTACAATTGACCTTCTCTTTAGTACTCCTTTTTTCAATCATTAAAGAGCATGATACTTTATTGTAATAGTTAAAAATTAAAAAAAAAATTAAAAACAAAACTGATTTTGGTATTCAAAACAAAAAGAAAAAGACGGAAATATTTTGAAGTAATGTGCACTCTGCAAATTTCAAGTATAATATTGGGAGCACTCCTTAGTTCAGAAAAAGTGTAATATTCCAGTGCCTCAGGCAAATTATTTGCCCCAATGCGCAATAAAATGTGTTCCGAATGTGCTCCGTTGAAAAGAAATGGTCGTACAATGTGCTCCGAATGTGTTCCGCTCACAATATTTGTTAAATTTAAGCTTGAGGGTACATTTGGGGGCAGATTGGACACACATTTGAGGGAGGATAGGAAACACATTTTGTACCCTAGTAAAATTGTTGCTTTCTTTCGTATAATCAAATTTTCAACATCTTTCTTCTACTACCAATCGATAGAATTCCTCAATGTGATATTGATACAGTCGAGTCTCGACCGCTCGAAGTCCCAAGGGACCAGCTAAATGCTTCGAGTCATAGGAAGTTCCAATAGCATTTTGAAAAGTTTGGGGATCCAATGAACGCTTTGAGATAAAGGAATACAGTAAACTCTCTATTATCCACGGGATTATCTGCGAGGGTCTCGGAAAAAAAAATCTTAGTTAACTTTATTCTTGTAGAGCAAAAATTTTCCTTTAAAAACACAGGTCCGAAATCCAGGCTCGTCATTTAGAGGGGGCAGGGGGGTTCAATTGTCCTCCCCCTGACTTTGGGAAATCAATGTATTAGCATATAAGTGGGCGTGGTTTTTTCCACTTTTTGGTAAATTTTACATTGTGTATGCACCGTTTGCAACCGCCCCCCCCCCCCGGAAAATTTCGAAATGACGTCCCTGCTGAAATCCAATTTTTCTCAACATTTCTTACCCAAGAGTGCGGTATACTTCATCCAATAAATTATTTTACTTGAGCGTTGTCGTAAGTACCATTTCTTTATAGATTTTAAATGCTTGAGAACCTCAAATGAAAATAATTTTTTGCGCTGTACTTATCGTCACTGTTTGTACATATCACGTTTTAAGTGTAATGCAATTATTTTTAAGCAAAAGAAATTTTTATCTTCCTTACCCCTTATTTTATGCTTTTTTCGGATTATCCACGATTTTCGTTATCCGTGATACCTGTGCCACCCAATGCTGCGGACAATCGGAAGTGTACTGTACTCGAATTATAAGGTTTCGAGTTGTTGAGACTCGACTGTATTTTGTTACAATGAAACGCTCCTGGATGGCATCGCTGTCATAAGGGACGGCCATTCCCGAGGAAAGACTGGGCGATGGACACTGCAACGGAAGGATGCTGTAAAAAAACAACTAAGAGTAGTAAAATATGTAACAACTTTGTGAAAAGAAGGGAATTTCATAAATGCTCAAAAAATGTCCCAAAGTTGTGCTGTAAAGAGTTTTAAAACTTAGAGACACGTCAGTGTTCAAAAATTATTCCCATATATGATCCTTTAAGAATTAAAAAAGTGTACGCAACCAGAAGTGTTTTGAAAAATGTTTCGAACGATAGTGTAACAAATTTTGTAAGTAATTATTGTTTTTAGGTTCTTTTGTGCTTAGTTTGTTATAATCTTTCTACATTTGGCGTTATTCCATTAATTATTTTCACTCAAATTACCGTAGTTCTTCAAACTTTACCCGTGACTTTGCCTGCTGTGCACGATTTCTCATCGGGTCTGTGGGACAGGCGAGAAATTTAAAAGATACCGCCAATTTGGCATTATAATTGGAGACTTAATTTTGGCGCCAAATTTTGGAGAGAAATCGCCAAATGTCGCCAAGCTTGGAGGCATTTCGAACTTTCTGTGTAATTTGTTTGTTCAACCTTATAAAGAATGGACAGCCCCTTGTAATATTCTTGAATGGAATGGAAAATTATAGAATGTACTGGAAATTTGTAGAATCATTTTTTGAGGGTATAAATAGCAGCTGTATGGATGCGTATTAGCTTCTTCTCGTTTGACAGTCGTTGTGCTGTGAGAGTTTCTTTTTGCTCTGTAAGAAGCCTTTGCGCTGTGATTTTGACTTAGTGTTTTCGCGTATTTGAATGTAAATAAGTTGTGTGCAGTTAGGTGTGCAGTGTTTAATGATATTTGCTTAATTGTTATGGATGATGGATGTTTAGCAATTGTTACTTGCTCTATCGTACACAGTTCACATTTGTAAACCATTTTTATTGTGTTTCTCTCAAGGTTGGAATCGTTATTGAAAGAAAGTTAGAAGTGGCATCGTGTTCGTAAGAATATGCATCAAAATGTTCTGAAAAGGGACAATTGTACTTGTTCAAAACGTGTCTTAAGATCCTTAGTGAAATAAAAGCTGTTACACATGTTTTGAAATCGTGTTTTATGACCTGGCTCCTTTCACCGCAGGACAAGTGCTTCTTAAGAAGTAACATTCAAAAAAAAAATCTTTTAATATCGTTAATGAATATGACATTTTTGTGACTGCCAAAGAAAGAAAATGCTATTAATCACAAATTTCACTGTTTCAGATTGTGACTGTCATATAACACATTTTTAATTAATTTTATTAGTCGCATCGGTTATCGTTTCAAACAGAAAAAACTGCATTAATATCTAACCATGGTAATCCTCCCGTTGTATAAAGAATCAAAAATACTGTGCAGTGTTCTATGACGCTAAGCATTTTACAGAAAAAGAAATCTAAAATATGCTCCAAAAATGGTGATAAATTTAGTTGGTTTTCGCAAAGTTTTCCCCTTCTTTCGAAAAGAAAATTTATAGTTTCGTGCGCCATTTGTGTTGACACTTCATGTTTCTTTATTTTTATGGCGGCAATATTTTTATTCGAAACTGGCAAAAACATTTTGTATGCTAACTCCGTTTGCTTCTTTTGGTAGATAAAACAGAACAATCTTAAAGATTTTAAAGTGCTCAGGTGTTTCTCAATACGCAAGAGGATTCATTGATAACAATTGCAGAAGACTTTTCTCATACTTTATTGTACTTCATTCGAACCTCGTGAATGACATGTTTAAAGCGAATTACTGCTAAGAAGAACTAACTTTCCAATCTCTGATCCTCGTGGTTTTCAATGATTGTTCTTCGGATAAAACGGACTACGGTTAATGCGAACTGATTTTATAGATCCTTTGGAGCTCGTTTTAAGGAGGTTCGACTAAAAATATGCATAAACAAATCGTACATCCAGCGCAATATTGTTATAAGTAGAGATGGGTCAAAGTTTCGGTCAAGACGAAGCTTCGGCCATTTTACCGAAGCATGAGGCGTGATTTTGCCGCTTCTGTCTATAATAATTTATGTTAAAATAAATTTTGATTTTACAACTATATTTCCATAAAATATTGTCCTTTAAGCTATACGTTTTTTTTAAATATTATAAAATATAGAAAAAATTTTAGGGGAGAGGCTCCAGTTATGGCCACTGCATCAGAAATGGCCACTTCCTATCAATTTCTCCAATATTTAACTTTTTATATTTATATAACCAACCAGATACAATTTTACAACAAAAACAAACCCTTCTTCATTACTTGTAACCTCATTGGTTCATTTTTTTAGAACATGTGACTTTGAAGAAAAGTAAATATTTTAGAATGTGGGCTTTGCTTATAACTGTTAATATTTTTGTTTAGAAACAAGGTTTTCCTACTCCTTTTAACATCTGGTTTAGTAAAACCGAAATTGTTCTTAAAACTGATTGACATTTGCTTTTATGAGCTAACTTTCGTTCTATTTTGATTTTACATTAAAAAGTTATTTTTAATATTTAATAGAAGGTGGTTAAAACTGAAGCATGAAATCTATTACATGTACCAGTTTTGGCCACATAGTTCATTATTTAAATTGTGTGCAAATAAAATAACTTGAAGAGTATGGGTGATTCTCCAAATTCCTAACAATATCATGTCTCCAAAGGATGACACAAAAATCATTTGACCTAGAAAGGTTTTTATTATTTTTTTATTTGTCAGAAATACTTTTCCCGATGTTATCCCATTCAAATTAAAACAATATTTCATCTATTTTTTCTTAGAATAATTCTACCTGTACTGCGTAATTGAGTGATCAACCTGTTACAGCTGGTAAAAAAAGAAGTTTTCTAAAAGTACCTAGTGTAATTACCTCTGATCAAGGCAAAATATTCTTAGAAGAGAAAGAAAAAAAAAGAAAAAACTGCAAAAAATAAAACATCAAAGAGGTCTTACTAAACTCTTAATTACAAGTGACTTACAAAATTAACTAATATTTAGTTTTATCCTATAGTTAGCTTAAAAATAAAATGTAAGTACATTTATAGATACACATATTTCATTGCATTAGATTATAGTACTTAAATTTTTTTTTTGAGTTTCTAAACATATTTTTAAAGAAATTATATTGATGTGGCCATAACTGGTACATGAATGTGGCCAAAACTGGTGCATAGGTGGCCATAACTGGTACAAATTGGGAAAAAAAATTTGGTAATTTTATCTCACAATCAAAAATATTGTATGCAAATATTTTAAAACGGTTACAGAGATAAGTAAATATACTAAATAATGATATTTGCATGAATAAATACACTGCAGTCAGTCATTTACTATAAATTTTCTTCTTCAAACTTTCGCTAAAAGTGGTCATATAATTGGAGCATCTTATCCTATGTAAATAAACTAATTGTGTGAATTGAGCCCTTGGAATCAGAAACTGATCAATGGTTAACAGTATATCATATTTAATCATTCTTTGCAAAATAAACATTTTTGTGGTTCGATAAATTCTGTACATCGACAAAGAGGACAATCAAGCATCCTCAAGTAAATAATTCGACATTTCCCCCTAGAAAAGACACAATTGCACAAATTATTGGGGTGGGGGGGGCGAGCCCCATGGAGTCGGCGCTGGTGCATTAGACAGTTGTTAGGGAGCACGAGGAATTCTCAGAATGACTTGAGTTGAAAAGGCCAAAATCGTGTTTTGAATGGATCCGGTAAGATGAGGCATGACCTTGAGAATGGCCATTTCCTCTCAGGGATTTCACTAAAAAAGGAAAGTAAGTTGTTGCTCCTCGGCAATGAGAATGATAAAAAAAATGAAAAATACGCAATTTTTCACAAAACATGACTTAGTTTATAGTCAGGAAAAGTGAACTGTGGTGCATAATTCACAATTGAATTAGCTCGAAAGAATACGCGCAAAAACTCTCGACATGTTTTCACACTATAGTTTAAAAAAAGAACAACATAAAACTCGAAAAATTAATTAGAACGCGATAAAAGGTAAATTATTTCAGGTGTTGCCACTACTTTTTTGAGAAATTATGCAGAATAAATTAAAAATAAAAACACGGTGGAACAACTATAGCAAGGATAATTTTACGGATTTATGGTAATTAGATTCACATAAAAATAAACAATAAAGCATGAAATTAAATAATGCCATTTTCTTTTCCGTTTTAATTGTTCTCTACCAAACAACTCCTTCGAAACAAAATACAACTTATTGCCAAAAGCTCTTTTTTTCAGTGAATTTCCCAAAAAAAAGCACATTAAACACTCTCACTGTCAGGCTTCATCTTATTGGAGCCGTACTATAATAGTTTATTTTCATCGTCTTCATGTTCTAATTTACTGTAACTGACCCTAGATATCTTGATAGAATCTCGTGAAGATTTTGATATAAACATAGCTGAAATATATTGATGTTGATTTTAGGCTTTGTTATAAATTTCACACTCGCATTCACAAAGAAAAAAAAATAAACACGACAAAGTTTTTTAGCCAAAAATAATAATTCTATACTACGCTTTCAAAGATTAGTGGTTACAGCGCATCCATTTTTTTCCCAAAGAAATTTTATTTCTATCGAAAGTCTGCAGATTTTCCAATAAATGCGCGATTTAGTAACACGAGAAAGTTCGCAATCAGTAAGAAATTTTTCTTTTGAGGAAATTTCGCCGTTCTATCAGCGAAAGGCATTACGTTCGGTCCGATGATTAATGAAAGGATCATCAATAACTTTGACACCAACGTCCACAAGACTTTAAAATATTCCCAAAGTTTATGTTAAACACGTGAAAATAAATTTCCTTTGGCGTCGTTAGCATTTTGGTGATCGATATGGTCTTATTTTGTCAATTTTTTTCGTCTTACATTTCTCTGCCGATGCCGAAAGGGATATTTCTTGACACATGAACGGAATGGATGCTGGATTTTGGATTTCAGAGGACACAGACCTTGGTGGAGTTTATCCTGCTAGATAGAAATGTTTTCATGCGACAGAAAATTATACTCAATTAAAAGGACAGAAAAAAGAAAAATCCATGAAGACATTTTTCTGTTCAAGCTTTTCTTGATTCTGTTTCTAAAACCCTGACAGATTCTGCGATTTATTTTAATGAGAATGCGTGCTAAAACTAGGAGGTCATGGGAGGTCATTGGGACCTCCCAATTTTTTTTCTCATTCGTCAAATTCGGACTGACGATTCGGCAAATTCAGGGATAGTATTGCAATATTTTTTTTTTTTTTTTGTAATTATACATATTGTGTGTGTGTCTAGCGACAATTTTTCTTTTTTTATATATATCAGTGGTTCTCAACTTTTTCACGGCTAACGCCCCTTTACGAGTGAAATATTTCCTAACGCTCCCCTTTATATTAAAGTGAGAGGGTGTGAAAAAAGAAGTGTACAGTTTAAAATAATTTCCTTCCAGAATTTTTCAAAACGGTTAAATAAGCTATATTTTTCCTCATTAGTTATTATTAGAATTAAAATGACGAATGTAGAAATAAAAAACAAATGTAGGATTAAAAATATTTTTTAAAAGAATAATAACAAAATAAAATGAAATAAAATAGAAATAAACAAGCAAAAAACATCTTTGCTCAAAAAAAGAAGGAAACAATCCGATGTAATAAAAATAAACAAACAAGCATTTCTTTTCTCATTCAAAATATGAAAGGAACATTCAGAAATATATGTTAGTAAGATATTTGTTTATGGTGGTTTCAAGCCAGTTTCCTCACAATCGGTTCAATATTTTTTGTAAGGTGTAAGCCCAAGTCTCCTCTTGGGAGGATTTACAGTCAATTT